>PVKA01021459.1:8134-38663 GCA_004027165.1 Ctenomys sociabilis | reverse complement strand
AAAAAAAAAAAAAAAAAAAAAAAAAAAAAAAAAAAAAAAAAAAAGCTGGGTAGTACTGAAAGGAGTGTTTACAACTTCATGGAACTATTTTCTACAACACTAAAGACATTTTAAGAACATCTATCCACTTATTAAATAAAAAGGTAACTGCTGATACTGTCAAATTTTACAAAACTAACATCATCAATGCATGTATTTTTACTCAGAAACCTTATCTCTAATAAAGCTCTTTGTGGAAAAGTATACTATATTTCATTATAACCCAGAAACAGCCAACAAACAAAAATTCTCTTATTACTAAGCACTTTAAAATACACTAATCTTAAACCTGCCCCTAAACACTTTCGGTTTTGTTTTTGGGACAGGGTCTTGCTATGTACTTTAGGCTGACCTTGAACTCATGTGGCCCAGGTTGGCCTTGAATTCATGGAGGCAATTCTGGCCTCAGCCTACAGAGTGATGGGATTACAGGCGTGTGCCACCACACTGAGCCCAAGAACATTTTTATAATTCTAATTTCCTATAAAATTTCCCCATTCTGTTCCACTCTTACCTACATGTGGAGGACTACCTCAGCAACTCTCCTTGAAGGAAGTCACACTGTCTCCATTTTGAGTGAATCTGACACCCAAAATGATATGTACGGAGCTGGCTAAGACTTTTCCTTATCTTTTTAATTGGCTTTTACCAATTCATAGGAGGAGAGATGAAGAGCCAATGCTCCATGCTGTCTAGATAAAGGCTATGACTTGCTGGGGCTTGAAAGATTACACATCTTTATGCACCAACCCCAAAACACTGGATAATAATATTTCATTTGTGTTGTGCAGATTACTTTTTTTTTTTTTTTTAATTTAGTACAGGGTCTACAGGGTCCTACATAGTTATCTATGTAGTTATCTGTGTTCAGCCTCCCAAGAGCTGGGATTACAGAAGAGCGCCACCACGCCCAGTCTCCATCAAGTCTTGGGCCAGCATGGCAAGCTGGGGATCAAATCCCAGCCACTGAGTCTGCCTAAGCAGGCACCTGAATCTGCTTAACTGTGTGGTCAGCCCTCAGATTACTATTTCTGCATATCTTTCTCTCTGTATGTTGCAGAGGTCATTTCAGACCTCCTACTAGGCCTGGCTCACAGCATTCACCTATTTCCTAAGATTCTCACACTCATCCTCAAGCCATTCCTTTCTTGAAGAATTAATGAAACCAAGGTTTTAGCCTTGGGCGGCAGCCTTTGTCTGAAGACAGCTATCATCATGGATGGACTTAGGACCCCATGGTTCCCCATAACTACAAATAAGCCTTAGTGTTTTTACTCTTACATAAGTTGCAATGGAAGTGGCAGATTGGAATTGACTCACTAGAATTCCAATAACTTTTCCAAGGGATGTAAACCTCATGGGCCATGACGAGGACCAGGAAGGGATCTCTATACTTAAGCAATTTTAAAAAGGAACAGAAAAGGCAGAGATAAAAGTAAGGTAAACTTCTAAAATAGTATTCTATAGGAAATAAAGAATTTTCCAGTGTAATTATCCTGGGAGATAACTGGATACAAATCACATGGGAAATTTAAAATGAAAGGCCAAGTGACAACTATAGCTAGAGCAAGACAAAGTAACATGCTCCTGAGAAGATTATGTATTTAAAAACACAACTAACGCAGAACTACAGTTGGCAAGCTGAGATCCCTGCACTGTTTCACTGCAATCCTGCAGGCCACTAGCTTTTTCAGGGGCCTAGGGAGATAGCGCAGTAGAATAAGCGCTTGCCTGGCAAGCTCAGAGTCCTGAGTTCAGTCATCGGAACCGCCAAAAAAAAAAAAAAAAAAAAAGAGAGAGAGAAAAGAGAAACATTTCAATTTTAAAAACTCAGACGTATAATATATAGAAAGTCTTAATACATTTATCTGTGACAACTTATAGTACCTCCTTTTGTGTAAAGCTCAAAATATAATTACTCCCAAATTATGTGCACATGTGGGACCTCAGTCTCTATAAAAATTCAATTATATGTATTCTGCTTGCCTAAAATTATATGAATGGAATGTATTATCTGGCATGTGTCACAATAAAATACCAGGCAAAGTTCATGTACAGCCAGTCAGTTGATGCTCTTAGGACAGGATTTAGCTTAGAGTTGGTTGCATAATAAATGTGAACATGTTTCTCTCACTTTTTTGTACCAGGAATTGAACTCAGGACCTCGCGCTTGCCAGGCATACACTGAACCATTGAGCTACATCCTGGGCCCCCACAATAAATGTGAACATATTTTCAATTATAGTAAAATTGTATCACGATTATTATAATGATTATTAGAAATTTAAATAGTTCTTATCTAAATTTTTTAAATGCTTAATTTGAATAGTCAGAGTCAAAATTTAACACAACTGCAGAGAGAACATGGGAAATATGAATTCCAGGCTTAATACAAAAATCTTAATTTTAACTGTTTTGAAACTGTTGAGTCACTGTGACTAACACATAAATATAAGAGTTTTTATGAAACTGTTGAGTCACTGTGACTAACACATAAATATAAGGTTTTTTAATGACACCTTAATAAATCAGTATCACAAATACATTCTGTTAAATGATTATTTTCAAGCTTCTAAGAAATAAAAATATCACTGTTTTAATAGCGTTCATTTAATTATCTACGACTTTGACTTTATACAAAGTGTTGTATGTGTGGTCAGAATAACTATCAAAAACCTGTGAAAGAAGCTGGCATATTCTTTCAGTGCCACTGTCTGGAGACAATGACCACTCAAATTTATAAGGAGAAATGGTTTACACATGGGACAATTAATTTCCCAAGGAAATTTGCCAATATTTGTTCGATAGCTGGTGGACAAAGATTTACAGTATGAGTCTCAAGCAGGCAGAAGAAGCTAGTGATTTACTACCCATCCTAGTGGATTTACTACCCATCCTAGTGTTGGAAATCCTAATTTAGGGGAATGTACTTTGATTCATTATTTATTATTAATTAAAAGTTCAGACTTATAGTGAGGTTAAGATTTCTGTCCAATAGAAGAGCAAATTATTTTTCCCAAATAAGGCAATAACTACAGCATTAAGTCCTGGGCCTTGGTGAACTTTACTTTTTTATCCAACTCAGGAATCTTATCTTAACATAGCCTATTAATATCTACATTCACACCTTCCATGGGTTGATACAACACCTTATTGGCTCACTAATAAGTAAGTGGAATACACTTTATAATATATATTCATTTTATAGTTGTCTAAATGTAATGACCCTGATTTTTTGAAAATCATATTAACACATATATTTAGTTTAAGCTAAATATTTCATGACATTAAAATTATTATAATGTCCATTTGATAAAGAACTCAAGGTTTGAAGAGGGTTAATTTATAAACAGTAAAACAGCAAGAAAGGGAATCTTGTCTGACTCCAAAGCTCATTTTAGCAATTAATAAATACAAATAATGATTTTTTTTTTTTTTTTATTGAGAGGTCTTCCGACGTAGTTGAGGCTGGCCTTGAACTCATGTCATTCTCCTGCTTCAGCCTCCCAAGTGTTGGAATTATAGGCGTGTACCACCATGCCTGGCTCTTGAAACCCAAAGTCTTTGCTACTTTTTCTAGTTGCTAAAGTGATAATTAAAATTTTGTTGTACATTTTAAAACACTGAATAGCAACATTACAGAAAACATTAATTCTTTATAGAATAACTTTAAAGAAGTATTACAGCTTTTAATCAAAACTTGGAATGTTAAGGAATAATTGAATTTATTTTCAGAGTTGGTAAAAAATAATGCTAAAACAAAAGTTATAGCTACTAACATATGGTACTATGTTGTCAGGACTCTATCAATTGTTTTATATGCAGTAATTTTTAATCCTAATTATTATTATTATTTTTTAAATGTATTTGGTTGTTACAGTGTCTCAGTATGCAGCTGAGACTCATAGTAATCCTCCTGTTTTCAGCCTTCCCAGCACTGGGATTACAGGTGTGCAACATCATGCTCAGATTCTGGCTGGTTCAGCCCAACCTAGGGGCAAGGTGGCATGTGGTACTGGGGATCAAACTGCAGTCCCTGCACTTACCCTAAGCTTGTGTAAGCAGGCATTTTAGTCCACTGAGGTATCTCACCAGCCCCAAGCCTAATTATTTAAGGCAGCACCTTTTTTTTTTTTTTCCTGTACTAAGGACTGAACTCAGGCAAGTGCTTATTTTACTGAGCCATCTCCCTGGCCCAAGCCGAATTATTTAAAGTTAACTTTAAATTACTATACATAACTAGTTGAGGTAACACATAAATTTCCATGATGGTCACTCAACCATGAAGTTATTAATGAACATTAACTAATAATTTCAATGTTAGAAACACAAAGCAGGAGGATCATGAGTTTCAGCATGCCCTAGGCAACTTAGCAAGTACTAGTCTTACAATTAAAAAGGAAGGCAGGAGGACTTGGCAAGGGTCTAGGGACGTTGCTCTGTGCAAATGTCCTCTAGGTTTAATTCTGAATACTACAGACATACAAAAAATGAACAAATAAAAAACTGTCTTCAACAGAAATCCCATAGTGGAGAAAATCCAGTTAGATCACAATGCTGTTAAGAGGGTTTTACAGGCTAACAGAGAGAAACATTTTTCTTAAATCACAAGAGCTATTGCTAGAGTTTTGCTTATTTGCTTTTTTTTTTATAAACAGCAGGAATTTAGTAATAACATTTCATACCTACTAATTTGCTGCCAATGTTTCTGGCAAAGAGTACAGCAAGATCAATGCGGAACAATTAATTTTAAATGTTCATTTAGCATAAGTGTCACAAAACAAATTAAATACATTTGGCTGTGATTAAATATTACTGTGTCAAAGGAAAACACTGAGTAATGAAAACTAAAACATCAAGTCAAATGTTAAGTTCACTGCAGATCAAACTGCAAAGCTGAACTGATTTTAACCAACCACCAAATTTCAGCCGCATTCACAACTGAAGACAGCCAAACAAGAAAACAAATTAAACTTGACTATAAATAGGTTGAAATAATGGGGCAAGTCACTAAAAACCTAAATGTACACAGCTAACAAGGAACATATGATAGTAGAATTACAGCAGTGTGGAACTACATTACGATTAATTAATAGGAACAATGAACTAATGGAAACAACTTAATTTGTGCACATGGCTATTATTTATAAAGCAGTTTCTAAAAGGAAACCTAGCACCATTTCAATCATCTCAATTTGAATCTAAGAAATACAGCCATTTGGTTTGCCATTCTATATTTGAGTGGTAATGTTCTGTTCAATCTTAGCTAGGGATGTAAAGATGTATAAGAGCCATGGTAAGGATACTGCTCCTTATAACAAACAAACAAAAAATATAGGTCATTTTAGGAAAGTAGAACTGGGCAATATGCTTAGGTTTTATACCCAAATAGTTAAATATTTTAAACTACTTTTTTTTGGTGGAACCAGGGATTGAACTCAAGGCCCTTGCGCTTGCCAGGGAAGAGCTTATTATTACACTGAGCTATCTCCCTGGCCCTTAAACTACTTTTTAAAAAACTAACTCCACAGAGGAAACAACTTGTACTGCTAGTCTGAAATTCCAACCTCTAACTATACCTATCTTTAGTGTTCATCAGAATCTAATAACCCTATTTGGGCACCATGGTGAACATTCCCAGCACTCAGGAAGCTGAAGCAGGTGGATCACGAAACGTTCAAGGCCAGCCTGGACTATTCAGTGAGACCCTGTCTCCCAAACACACAAAACAAACCTGCTAGATATGCAAACTGCAGGAGCTTATTAATATTTGTTCAGCAAATGATCTTCCATGATTCTCATTTAATATAAAATGCATAATTTGAAAAATCTCAATTTATCTGAGAAAAAAACTACAAAAACCTTCATTGTGCAAAATGAAACGTCAATTTGAGAATTATCAAGAATTTCACAGATACAAAGAGAATAAGACAAAATCCAACACCCGGTTTTTATAAAAGCTCTTAGAAAATGAAATATTTCTGCTTCATGCCATGAGGAAATTAACTGGTATAGAACTTGCTCTTTTGACTTGAACAACTAGAAAAAAATAAATACAACCACATTTTTTATATACACTGGGGTAATAAATAAGCCCTATAGGACTATTGATACCTGAGAGTACAAAACAAATGAGATGAGTTCTATCTACCTTTCTGGCTTTTTGCCCGGAGGCAGCTTTTAGGATCCAGTGCTGGGATTGTGACTGTGAGTGGTGCTGGGATTATGGATATAAATGCTACTGGGATCATGGGTGTGAGTGCTATACCCATCCCAGGGCAGATAGCCTAAATGCAACATAAGGGAGACAGACATGCTCTCTGGAGCCATTGTTACCACTACTTCTTCCCCTTTGTTCTTGCTGTTTTCCACCACCATGAACTGGTGCCCTCTGCCATGGAGCCAAAGACTGAGTATGGACAGAAACCTTCACTAACTGTGTGCTAAATAAACTTTTCCTTGCTTAATTTTGGATGTCAGATATTTTGTCTCAGAAATGAGAGAAGAGTAATCAAACAGAATTTGGTGCCATGTGGGGTTATTGCTGTTACTAAACCTGATGATGTGGACTACTACTAGCCTTTGGGATGGCTTATGGGAAGAATCAGGAAGGGTTAGGAGATGTTACCTACAAGAAAAGCACTGGAACAGCTTCAACTGTTCTATATAGGAGATTCTGCTCAGAGCTCAGAAGACCAGAATGCTGACAGAAATTCTGCCTGTAAAGACCAGGCTGGGGAGGTTTCTTCTGGGAAGAAGGACTGTACTGGTTGTTTGACTCTAGAAAATGTGTATTTTGGCTTGGCAGAAAGTTTGTCTGCATTTTGTTCAAATTCAGACATTTTGCTTGAGACTGAGATTAAGCACCACAGAATGCTTAATCTTGGAAATTGAAAATTTTCAAAGTAGTTGACTATTGAGGCAATGGTTTGACTATAGTTAGGGGCTTCTAGTCAGATTTATGTTGAGAATCAAGAGCAAAGAGCCCAGCAGGATGACTTAAAATGTGAGTTTTGGCAGAAAGGAAGCTCCAATAAAGCTGTAGAATGCAAAGATAGAGCTGAGGTTTCCATTGCTCAGGAGGAACAGGATTGAAAAGATAAGCTGAGGGCATTGCAGGAGGCAGCAGGTCTCCACTCTTTGTAGCCTCAAAATATGGTTAACTTTGAGGAAAAAGCTGCAGTGCCCATTTTTCAGAATGGAGGCAGTGGCCACACCAGACTCCAGAATGGCACCAACGTGGAGAATTTATTACTCAGAGTCAGGATCAGAGTGCTCAGGGATCCAGGCACTTGACTCCTATAGCCAAGAAAGAAGAAAACCTGGCTAGTGTTCAAGCTGGTAGCAGACCTTGGCATCATCGATGTGCTGGTGGTTTTAAGACTCAGAATGAAAGAGTTCTGAGATTAAGGCTTCCACCTCCACTTCAGAAGTCCTGGGAGGTTGGGCAGTATGCCCGAGAAGGCAGTGTGAGGCAGAGTGAAAAGCTCAGTGTGCAGTGGAAAACCCAGAAGTTTGGAAAAGTCAGACATAGACCATCTAAGGGAAACTTCAAGGAGGGAGCAAAGCCAGCCTAAGAGAGAAGGCAGAGCCGCATGGAGCTCACAATTTGCCACAGATTGCTTCAGATGTTCCACATGGAACTATAGGACTTAAGGTTTGTGCTTCTGGAATTTGGGCTTGCTTTGGTCCCAATTCTTGGTATCCTGTTGTATGCACCTTTTGGAATGGTAATGTTTATCTTGTACCACTGAATGTTGGAAGTATTTTTAGCTTTTCCTTTGTACAAGGGCTAACAGCTAAGAGTATGCCTTAGGTCTTGGAGGAGACTCGGGACTTCTCAGCAATGCTGAAATTGTAGGACTTTGGCAACTCTTACTGGTGGGCTAAATGTCTTTTGCATAAAGGGATGTGCAGGCGTCTTTGGGGGTCCAGAAGTGCAATGTTATGGTTTGTGTCTAGTTATCCCCCCAAAGCCTCATGCAGTCATAGGGTGGAATATGGGTATAAGTGCTACTAGCATTATGGGTATGAGTGCTACACCCAGCCTGGGGTAGACAGCCTGAATGCAAATAAGGGAGACAGACTTGTTCTCTGGAGCCATTGTTGCCACTACTTCTTCCCCTTTGCTCTTAATTGTTTTGCTGTTTCCACCGCTATGAACTGGTGCCCTCTGCCACATGCTGCTCTGCCTTGGAGCCAGCTGAGTATGGACAGAAACCTCCACTAACTGTGAGCTAAATAAACTTTTCCTTCCTTTATTTGGGGTGTCAGGTATTTTGTCTCAGCAACAAGAGAAAAGTAACTGAGACAGATGGCTATACTTGTCACAGACCAAACACTTTAAATCCAAAACACTTATGAAACAAAAAAGATACTATGTATGCTGAGAAGTTTAACATAGGAAGATAAAATAATTATAAACATTTATGTAACTAATAACACATTATCAAAATACAAGAAGCAAACACTGACAGACCTGAAGAGAGAAAACAGTTCTACAACAATAACTGCAAGTTCATAACTCACTTTCCATACAAAGAAATAATCAGACAGACAATACACAGAGATGTTAACACACTAAGCAGAGTAAAATGCTCTAAAATCAACAGAATGCAAATTTCTTCACAAGCGTATATGGGCAATCTTTCAGACATCATATTAGGCTAGGTTTAAAAATGGTCAATAGGTACACAAAAGGATGCACAACGTTACTAGTTACCAGAAAAATGCAAATAAAAACTATAATGAAGCCAGGGATGGTGGTGCACCTCTGTAATCCCAGTACTTGAGACTGAGGAAGGAGGATTGCTGAGATCAAGGTCAGTCTAGGCTATATCATGAGCTGAAGATCAGCCCGGACTGTCCTGTCTCAAAAAACAATAATAAAAACATTGCACTATAATGATGTCACCATCTTATACTCATTAGGACAGCTACTATTAGGATAGCTAGAAAACAATAGCATGCTGGTAAAAATGTGGACACAATGGAATCTTCATCTTCGTTGACAAGAATGTAAATAGTACTGGCACTGCAGAAAACGGTATAGCAATTCCTTAAAAGAGTAAACACAGCCAGGTGTGGTGGCACATGACTATAGTCCCAGCCAGCACTCATGTTAAAATATGTATCACAAAATTTTCCATTTTTAAGTATACAATTTAATAGTATTAAATATGGCCTTGCCATGAGTTCAAGGCCAGCCTGAGCTATAGAGTTCAAGCAAAGCCAGTCTAAACTACATAGCAAGATGCTGTTCTCAATAAACAAAAAACAAAATAGAACTGTAAAAACAGAATTACCATATGATCGAATAATTCTACTTCCTGGCACATACCTGAAAAAGTATGAATGTGGATCTCAATATCTCAAATACCTCAAGAAATGTATTTGTACAGTGTTCACAGGACTGCTCACAATATCTAACAGGTGGAAACCCCACAGTGCCCATCTATGGATGAATGGGTATAGTAGACACACACACACATGCATGATTATTCAAACTTGAAAAGATAGGAGGCTACAATATAGATGAACCTTGAGAACAAAATAATAAATGAAATAAACCAGCTGTAAAAAGATAAATAGTCTATGATTCCACCTATACAGAGACTTCAAGTAGTGAGTCAGAGACATACAAAGTACAATGATAGCTACTGAGAGCCAGGGGAGGAAAAATGAGGAGCTACAGTTTAGATCTAAAATGTCCCTGAAGTCATGTGTCTCGAAGGTGACTGGATCATGGACATAGTACACTCACCAGAGGAGTCATCCATCAATGCATTCTACCTGCTGTGAAGAGATGGGTTACACTAGGGGTATGATCTGGACAGATGAACTCTTGCTTCACACTCCTCCTTTCTCTCTTTGCTTCCTGGCTGCCATGGGATGAACAGCTGTCAATGCCAGGCCCTTTTACTGTACCATTCTGCCTCAGACCCAGCACATTTTGGGATGAATGCAATGGAAACCATGAGCCACATAAGCCTCTTCTCCTTTAGGCTGCAGATGTTGTATTTTGTGCACAGAAAAGTGACTGACTAGTACATTACTTACTTGTTAGAGCTTCAATTTTACAAGATATTTTATAAATTAGTAATGATTAATGATTGCATCTCATGAACATATTCAATACTATTAAATTGTACACTTAAAAGTGGAAAATTATGTGATATATTTTAACATAGTAAAACATTTAGAAAAACCCCAAGTAAATCTTGAACTTAATTCTTAAAAAAAGAGAGATTTCACAATCTAGGGCTAGTCAAACACTTCTTATATTGATCTACCACCACAAAGAGTATACTGAATTTCAACAAAATTTAAACTCTTTGCTCTATGAAAGACTCTTATAAAAGGACAAAAAGAAGCTACTGAGAAGAATTTGCCAAGTGGCTTATACGACAATGGACTGTTATAGTATATAAAGAACCCTCAAAGCTCAGCATTAAAAAGGCTATCTTTTTAGAATAAAAAAAAAAAATCACAAAAAAAGGTTATGTGAATTACAGATTCATACATGAAAAAGATGTCCAAAATCATTCACAATTCAGAAAAATGTAAGTTAAAACCAATGAACTATAATTATAGTTATCAAAATGGTTAATATAAAAAACAGGAGTAACACCAAATACTGACAAGGTTGCGGTGAATCATTGCCACATTACTCATAGCAATGGAAAATAGTATAGGCACTCCAAAAAGCAATTTAGTACCTAAAAAAAAAAAAAAAAAAAAAAGTAAAAATCACATGCCCATGAAACTACACTCATTCCTGTGTATCTGTCCCAGAGAAGCCAACACTTCTGTTCACAAAAATCTGCAAATTAATGTTTACAGCAGCTCTATCTGTAGTAGTCAATAATCAGAAAAATACAGAAATGATAAATGGCTGAATGGTAGTATATGATACTACCCTACAGTACTCAGCAACAAAAAGGAGATATATGAATGATAGTGTTTTTGATCAATCTCCAAAAATTAGGCTGAGTGAGAAAAGCTAATCCACATTTATATAAATTGTTCTGTCTGGGCGTGGTGGTGCATGCCCATAACACCAGTACTAAAGGGGCTGAGGCAGGAGGATCCTCTGGGCTATAAAGAGACTCAAGGTCTGCTTGAACTGCATAGCAAGGCTCTGTCTCAAAAAGTAAAAAATAAAATCGAATTCTTCGATTGATAAAACAGAAATAGAAAACAGATCAGTGATTGTCTGAATTAAGAAAAATGGGGTGAAATGAAGTGGATATAACAAGGGGGAAAAGGCAACATGAGAGATCTATGTGATGGCATTTGTCTGTATCTTGAATATATTAATATCAATATCTTGGTTAATATTATTATACTACAGTTACCATCAAAGTCACATGGGAACTCTGAATTAATTTTTTACAGACATATGTGCTTCTAAACATCCCAAAATACTGATTTTACAAAAAGATAATAACAATTTCTGAACACAAAATAAAGTGTCTAAATTCCAACAAGAAGAACTTTTTCTAAGAAGGCAGACATTTAACTTAAGTAGACTTGTTTCAGTTACTATTCTCTTGTTGCTGGGACAAATACTTGACACCTAATATTAAGGAAGAAAACATTTATTAGCTCACAGTTTGTGGAGGTCCTAGTCCATACTTAGCTGGCACATGGCAGAGGGCAGCAGTTGACAGTGGCAGAAAACAGCAAGAGCAAGAGGGAAGGAACAGCAGAAACAATGGCTGCAGAAAGCAAGTCTGTTTCCCTTATGTTGCATTTAGGCTATCTGCCCCAGCTGGGCACAGCATTCACACCCATAATCCTAGTAGCACTTATACCTGTAATTCCACCAACACACATACCCATAATCCTAGCACTGGATCATGAATTAATCACAAACTCTAGAAGCTGTCCCATGACTGCATGAAGCTTTCCCGGGACAACTAGACAAACTATAGCACGACTGTAAGATTAGATTATATGTGTAGGCAAAGGGTTGGGCCTTGCACCCGTTGATACATTGTATCAACTTGATAAGTTTAGAAGTTTGACTCAGGACAGAGCCAGGATTCTTAGTTTGTAACATCATCTAACCCTAGCCCCAGCCTTAGTTTGTTTATAAGGAGGGGAGAGAGGCTGGCTAGAAGCCACAGCAGCTGATCTTCCCTTTGTTCTTGGCTGTTTTCTGCTGCCCTGAACTGCTGCGAGTCAGCCGAGTACAGACTGAAACCTCCACAAACTGTGAGCTCAATACACTTTTCCTTTCTTAATTTTGGGTGTCAGGTGTTTCATTCCACCAATAAGTGAAAAATGACTGGGACAGGCCTGTTACAACTGAGTACTCTACTAGTGTTAGGGAATGGAAATATGAATGATGTATGAGTTATTTTGACAAGGTGAAACCCGGAAGAGCCCAAAACAGTAAGTTATTTGTACACACACACACTAGACTGAACTGTGCTGACTACAGTCACACATTTCTGTAGTTTCACAATTTCATAGGTCCTCAAGTCCTGTGAAAAGGACTTATGAAAAACCCAGAACTGATCAAATCCTTGCAATACTTGAAATGAGAAGTGAGATGAAAGTAATTAAAGCAGCAACTTACATCCAAATAAACCCAACTCCTAATTCATTAGTCTCACTCCAACTTAATAAAAGAACATTTGGGTTCAGCTTTAATGTTTCTTTTACATATTATGGTAAGGCACCAAAAAAATCTCTAGATAATTTCAAAAGTTATCAAATTTCAAGAAAATTTCAAAATTTTCAAGAAGTGGGAATAAAGGAATTAGAGAAAAGCAATCAAAAGACAATGACTCACAACAAAACCAGACAATATAGATGCTGAAAAGGATGTTTAAATGGCAATTTAAAATATAAGGCCAACAAGATAACTCAGTGGACTAATTGCCTACTTTGGCAAGCACAGGGACCAGGGTTCAGTCTCCAGCACCACATGCCACACTGGCCTTGCCCCTTGGGTACGCTGAGCCAGCCACAAAGTCTGGGCATGGTGATGCATGCCTGTAATCACAGCATTTCAGGAGGCTGAAAACAGGAGGATCACTATGAGCTGCATAGAGAGACCCTGTACCAAATACATTAAAACTTATATTACATTAAATATATACTTAATAGATATATTACATTAAATATATATATATATTTATAAACATATACCAATATAATAAATGTACTATAAATATAAACATATATTACATTAAAAATATGTGTGTGTATATATATATGACATAGAAAAAGATGTATAAGATGGAAGCAATAATTAATTTTAAATGAAAAGTGGAATCTCTAAAAAAAGCAAACATCCTAAGAAGTGAGTACAATAAATGAAATAAAATCTATACCTACAAACAAGTTGTGTTTATTGTGAAATAATTTTAGATGCCATAAAACTTTCTCACATAGAAAGTATGTGAGAACTTTCAAAATACAAGTAATTCCATTCCTCTGCCAAGTTCCTCATACTTCAATCTGTTGGCCATGGCAAAGATTAGTAGGTGATAATAGGAATTTTCAAAATATTAGAATTCTTAGCAAAGATCTCTAGATGACACCACAGTTGATATAAGAAATAAAACTTGCTCACTTTGGTTAAAATGTAGGCTGCTTTACTCAAGAGAATTCAATGCAGAAAAGTGACGTTACCACTTTTTAACAGAGCAATGCATCAGATAAGCTTAAAAGGTAAAATTATGCCTTTGAGTTCTCATCCTTAATGTTCTATATAATAAAAACTTCCCAATAAGAGTCCTACAAGATAAATTTAAAACTTTACATCCTATGTATACACTCAAGAAAAATTCAGGGTCCTTAGTTCAATCCCGCTGGTCCTGAGTGCAGTCCCCAGTACCGAAAGAAAAGAAAGAGAGAGAGAGAGAGAGAGAGAGAGAGAGAGAGAGAGAGAGAGAAAGGGACACATATCTACAAAAACTTGTACAGCGTATGAATGTTCAAAGGTTTATTTGTAACATTCCCAAACTGGAAATTCAAATTTCCTCATACCAGAATAAATGAGCTATAGTATACTGATACTATAATAATAGAATACCACATGGTATTAAAAAGGAACAAACTATTTGGTATGGGCAATATTATACAGAGTAGTATTCATATTTATTTTTATATGAAGTTCAAAACTAACCTGAAAAATGATTACCTTTGAGGAGGACAGAGTATCTCAGGAAGGACAAAAGTGAGTCTTCCAGGGTGTTGAAAATATTTTATGCCTTTACACGAGTGCCAGTTACTTGAATAAAAAGGCATCAAGCTACATATGTAAATCTGTATATTCTACAAAGAGGAAATATACTAAAGATGATTATGATAACCAAGGTTTCACCAAGAATCCCTGCCAATAGTTAATTATCAAGAAATTCTGGGAATTACTATAAGATGTCAATATACTAACAGAATGGAAAAATGGCATCAATATAGAAAGCCTATTTTCCTGAACAGCATGCTCTAACCTATTCCTCGCATTTTGCCCATATGTTTAGGAAAACTCACTTAAAATTAGTGTTTTGCATTAGCCTAGAATTGTATCTGGAAAATGGGGTCAGTGAACATTTTTATAAAGGGGCAGAAAATAAATATTTTGGGATTTTCAAGTCTATTGCCACCTCTGATCTCTGCCACTATAGAGCAAAAACAGCCACACTCAGCAAGTGAATGAGCACATTACTGAATGGCCCAATAGTCAGTTTGTCAGCCTTTGATCTAGAGTAGGGGCTATCCAGTCTTTGTTTATGTTTATCTTTCATACAGTAGTGGGCTTTGTATATGGTACTCAAAATAACAAAGCTCAACATACAGCTCAGTATACAGGCACTCAATATAACAAGGATGAAAGGAATCTTAAACAACCATCTCTTCTAATTCCCTCATTTTACAGTGAAAAGCATGAAATTAGGTGTTAAATGTACTTAGCATTATAATTTTAAAGCACTGCCTGCTTTTAGATCTTTACACCAAAACCTTACATCTCTATTTAACATTGATTAAAATTTGAAATACTGTAAAATTTGAAACATTATATACATATAAAAAATTTACATTATCTTTACCTATACTCTGCTTATCAATACATGCTCTTAGCCACACAAACAAAAGGAATCAATCTAGCAATTAAAGCTCACATATAAAATTATAGTGTTCCAAGACCTAAGTTCTTTTAAAAGCTGCAATAACAACAAAGATATGTGATACAAATTAAAATTACTTAATTAAAAACTAAGTTATCAGAATATTTTATATAGTTATGCTATATACACTTTTTAAAAATACATCTTATTGACTTAGTGAACATATTTACATGCTAGTAAAACAGACATCAGCAGAGGGCAGCATTTCTATTCATTTTAACTAAAAATCTTAAAATGGAAATTTCTGTACTGAGACTTAAAAGGTATCACAACCTTTTCAAAGCTGCTAAGATACAATTTCAAATACAAACTAATGCATGTATAAGTAGATGACAAAGCCTCAGGTGGTATGGACCTGAAGCTTCAGCTTGTGAAGCTGAGACAGGAGGATCATTTGAGACCAACCTGAACAATATAGCAAAACCTAAATCTCCAAAAAAATTTTTAAGAGTGCCCTTTTATTTACTAATATGACTTTCTTATCCAAAAGCACCACATTTGGAATTTATAACTCCAAAATAAACCAAAAATAATTTAAAATTTCTCTGGTTTATTAATATCAAATATCGTTAAAACAAATGTTTATTGAAAACTCACTGGAATCACTGCCATTTTTCACATAAAGGTGTTATAATTAGGATCTAGAACATTCCCAAAAGCCTCAATTGTTCAGAGGGAGGTGCTACAGTAGATCTGCTATGGGGAGGTTGGGCTGGTTAGAGAGAGGTCAATGGGGGACTGTGCCTAGGAAGACTATATCACCCTCTCTGATTCCTGGCTGCCCTGACATGAGCAGCTTTCAGAGAAGCTTTCCTCTGGCCCAATGCTTCTACCATGCCCTCCCTCTGCCTTGGATGTAGCCAACTATGTGCTAAAAACATGAGTGAAAATAAAGCCCTCCTCCATTAAGTTGTGGGCTTCAGGTATTCTGTGCTACCATGAGAAAGGAAATCCTTTTTCTACATCCATATAACAGAGTTATACACCAGTCATTAGAGATAAGTATTATATTATGGTTACCAATATTATCAACTAGATTCAGAACTCTCAGGATACAAGGCATTAGCATAGTTCTAAGATCCAAAATAGATGTAAGAAAATAAAAGTTGATAAAGTAGAAACATATATGAGGGAAAAGATCTTTAGATCTCACCCTCTTTTACATTTTCATTCCAATTTGCAACTCATCTTCATGATGAGTTCTACTTACATTACTTCTTATAAAAGACAATACAACAGTCATATAAGGCAAAGAGTAAGTATTATAAAAGAAGGAAAGAGTGATTCAGAAAACACTTTCCTATCCAGCCAAAAGACTATGTATTATTTAACAAGTATTATTTTAAAAGACCTGTAGGACTGGTGAGATTAACCAAGTGTGGGGAAAGGAGTTCGATCTTTCTTACCCCATCCCTGTCACCACATGCCAGGCCATCCCACCACCCCCAGGCGTGTTGAGCCAGCCACCAAGTCAGGGGCATGGTGGCGCCCACCTGTAATATCAGTGGTGGAGAGGCTGAAGCAGAAGGATCACTGTGAATCTGAGCTGCGTAGTGAGACCCTGGACCAAATACATTAAAAATTAATAAATTAATTTTTTAAAAAAGACCTGCTAACACTTGCAAAGTTTTATTACATGCCAGTCATCATGATACACACTGGCAGTTTTTAGTTCAACTGATGCTTAAACATTCTCAAAAGCAGGTTCCATTATTTTCTCCATGTTATGTATCAGGAAACTGAAACTCAGAGGGAGTAATAAGCAACTTCTCCAGGAATCAAGTGTTGAGACCAGAACCTCAACACTCACCAGTGCCTGAGTCTTGGCTATTATCTTTTACTCTCTGCTCATGCTAAGTGGCTCAACTTTTGTTGAGTGGCTGCTGCAAAAACAAGACTATAAGTACTTTTAAAACTCAGAGACAAAATTTAAAAAAGAGAACAAGGAAAGAAACTTTATTCCTTTGGAAAGATAAACTGTAAAGGGATGAACACAAAATAAAGGTGGAACTTGAAAGTGACCTAAATATTTGTAAATTCCAAATAAGATATTAACTGGATCCTAAAAATTAATAAAAAGGCAAAATAGTTATTAAAAATAGACAATATACTATGTGGTATAAAGAAATAATCACTGTGGATAAGATTAGAAGCCATAATAAACCATTCCAGAGAGAGGGGAAGAAACAACTTAGTGAAAATATACTAAATATAAAGTAAGACACCGGAGTTGGAGAATGTCTGAAGACTGTTATTTTTAAAACTTAGCAATACTTAGAGCATTAAAAATAGCTATATGGCAGAAAAGGTAAAAGGTCAACAAAATACTCCTTTTGACCCCAAATCTTATTATAAGAGTGCTTCATCTTGTGTATGAGATAAATCTCTTATAATCAGCTCCCAAAAGCCACAACTACACAAGCGAACTATCATTCAAACCATACCATATATCTTTTGAAAATTGGGAACCTTTCCTGATATACAGTATTAGATGTAAATTCAAGGCCAGATATGCTGGTGTACAGCTGTAATCTGTACATCAGCATACCTTGGGAGAACGCCACTCTGGGCTACACGGTGAGTTCAAGGTAAACCTGAACTGCATAGCAAAATCCTGTCTCAAGACACCAAAATGAGATGATGATGCTGCTGATGCTGTAGTGAATCGAAATTTCCTTCTTTTCCTCAATGAAACTAATCTGTTATTATTATTTTTTTTTTTTTAGTACTGGGGACCAAACTCAGGACCTTGTGCTTGCCAGGTAGGCACCTGTGCTGCTGAGCTGTCTCCCCACCCCATCCCCATGAAACTAATTTTTTTTTTTTTTTGTCTTTTTGAGACAGGGTCTCACTATGCAGTTCAGGCTGGCCTTAAGCTCACTTTGTAGCTCAGGCTGGTCTTGAACTCACAACAATCCTCCTACCTCAGCCTCCCGAGTGCTGGGATTACAGGCATGCACCACCACGCCCAGCTCAAGGAAATTATTCAAGGATTTTTTTTTTTTTTTTTTTTTGGCAGAACAAGGGATTGAACTCAGGCCCTTGGGCTTACCAGGAAAGTGCTTATTCTACTGAGCCATCTCCCCTGCTCTTCCCATGAAACTAATTTTTCAAGGGTATTTATAAGTCCATCTTTGGTTAATTATATTCACACACTCAAAGATACTTTTAAAGAATAAAAAACACTCTATGGAATATGGACAAGCCATCTGGATATTCTAATTAAAACCAGGAAGGGGTGAAAGACTATAAATATAAAACACTACCTATTTTATAAGACAGGAGAGAAAGAAATTCTTGTTTACTTGTATTTAGTAAAAAAGATAAACAGAAACTAGTAGTTTCCTATGACAGTGCAAGGGAGAAAGGGTAGAAGTGAGAATTATCTACATAAATTTTTAATGATGGTTTTGATTTTTAATTAAATGAGTTTATTACTTAATAAAACCAAAAAAATTCAGGGAGGGCAAGTAAGTGAAAATATAGCAGGTGTATAAGAATTATTGTTATAGACCAATAAATAATCTGAGACTTTAGATTAAAATTTTGTGCTAGTAGTCATGGGACTGTGAAGATAGAGTATTTCCATCATCACACAAAGTTCAACGCTCAAGTTGTTTATGTGCAGCTCAGAGATGGAAGTAAATACATAAAATGAGAAAGGACTAGGTCTCCAGCAAATCAAGTATAGGCCAGAAACAATACATGCAGTTAGCTCTAGCTATAGTAAATCAAATCAATTCAAATAATGAATAGCAAATTAAGTGTAAGACAATAAGGAATGGGGTGGAAAATAACAGAAAGATAAGCTACTTTCTTGATCCTTCTGAATTCATTATAAGCACAGAATGATAAACTTTAGTTTCAAACACTGCCCTGATGACACTGCTGGTGAGTTAAGTTAAATAATAAAAATATTTTTTAATTTTTTTAAAATAATAAAAATACTGACAAGTGCTACTGAATGTAATGGAATCTTCTCTTTTCTAGGTTTCAGAACACACACAGAACATTTTTGTCTTCTCAGTTTTTTCTCCTGCTACCTATCTGAGTTCCTGATAATCCTAAAACGATGACATGGAAAACATCTCTTTTCTATATATTTAATCAACAAGCAGTAAAACAAGAAACGGAGAAAGGCATACATAACTTTACTGTAAGAAATTTTGGCCTGCCCCCTCCTCCTTTTCCTTCCTTCACTCCCACAAGTTACTACATGGCTTAACAGCCTAAGTGATAAAGGGTAATTACTCTTAGCTGCATGTTTATACATAGTACTTTATTGCATACATAGTGCTTCACTGTATATTAGTATATATAGTAAATACACATGTAACAATATTCTCAACTCATTCTTGTTAGACCTTGTACGCTCCCAATTAATTTTCCCATGTGATAATAAGCTGACAAAACCACATTTCTCTGCCTGGCCCCTAACATTATTATTCTATACCAACTGACAGATTTATAAAGCAGCTAACTAAGAACATAAAAACTTCTAAAAATAAAACTAAGTATCATCTGGAAAGACATTGTATTATTTTCACTTGGAAAATACTGTATCCAATCTCACTGAATAATATAGTATAGTAACAATCAGAAATACTACCATAGTAGAAATGTTCTCTAGCATCTTTCCCCTGCAAAATACCTAAACCCAGCACATCTTTTTAAATTGAAAGACAAAGTATATTTTCTTTTTCACTATGAGATAAACAAGTATTACGTCTGTGTTTGAAATATATTAATCAAAAAAGGAATGTAAGCATTTATGATTGTCTTCAATTAGCATATGGCATTAATTCTATTGTAAATGGAGGCCAAGATTTGGCAGTTCAACACCAGTGATGATTTAATTATCACATCTCACAACCTAGTCATTTGCAAACATTTTAAAATAAGAATCTTCATTGTGAAGAATATATAGTTATGAGGGGGGGGACTCAAAACTATTCATCACTGTTTTAGCTCAACCCACATGCCTGTTCTTAAAGAGTATCCATGGTAGCAATGATGCATCATGCCTACCTAGCTCACCGTGCCTACACAAGTGGGAGAAAAGAGAGGCGGATGATGAAAAAAATTCACTTGGAAAGGTGTTTTAGTGTTAACGTGATAGAATTACATCAACTATATTGTCTGACTTTTAAAACATTCAAAACTAAAGCTCTTTAGAGATCCAAAAAGAGAAGAGACTGGGGTAGGGAGCCAGGTAGGGGTAGGATATACTGTATACTGTGGTTTAAAAGAAAATCAAGAATTTTGTTTTCCTACTATAACCACTGGTTTAAAAGGTTCAAAGGGATTATTTCTACTAATAGAACAGATCACTTTTAATTTAGGTTTTTAAAAGTACCTACAAATCATGTTTTAGGCTTCCTAACTTCCAACCTACATCTTCTATTTTTAACAGTTACATAATAAAAATTTATAAATACTGTAAGGATAAAAAATTCTAAATCTATCACGAAACAGCAAAGGAAAAAGGCAATTCAGTTCAATTAACCTTGGTATACTAGGGAGATGAAAACTAAACTGAATGGAATGATAATTTACAGGAGAGAAAAAACTACCAATGTTTGTATGAAGAACTCATAAAAAAAAGAACCCTGTTTTCCAGGTTTCTGTGCCCTTTAAACATTCTTTAGGAATATTTCATTACAAAGGTTACTTAGCAGTACAGAAGACATCCTCTTATATGCAGAGGGGTGGTCTCACATAATGGCATGTCTGAATCCCATCAAGTACTACTGAACTGTAAGACTGCAAAAATAATTTACACAAATTTTGCTACTGTTTCTCATGAGAAACAGTTCACTATGTTGGAGATAGCTACTTGCAGAAATTACACATTTACTTATTCTTTTGCCACTGAATATCATCTTAAAAATTTCAAATTCACTTTATCACTATGTGACACACCAATATACAGAAATAAAAATCAAAATTCTTTTTGATTTTGAAAATTATTTCATATTTTCAAAACCAATGAATAAATTTTAAATTTTTGCACCCAGAATTTATAACACAATCACACAATGTTCACAAACTGGTGTTCAGAAATAAAAGAAGCCAAACTTAAGAGATTAAGTTAAATATGCTGCATTTTGAGAACAATGTGCAAAAACAGGATTTAAACAAGTACTTTAACTTGTATAAGTTTAATCATCTTAAATTCAAAACTAACACTTTCCATAGATAACACAATAAGAATTTGACTATTTTCTTCTTTAAAAAACTAACTACCTTTGCAATAAATAGAAGACTCTAGAAAATGTTCTCAGAATGAATTATACTTTCAACTAGCATGACATACTGGGACACAAAATAAAGTGGAAGAGAAAAACTTTGAGAACATTTTTGAAAAGATTTAAGTATAATCAAGGCCTCATAAGACTTTTGCTGTTATGAATAAATCTTCCTGTAAATATTAGAGAAAAGAAATCTGTTCTACATACTGTTTTTAACCTATCTAAAATACATTCAGAAATAGTCTTTCATAAAGAATATGAACTAAACATTACAGAGACTCAAATATCTGTTTTCAAACAACAATTCTAACACTGTTTTTTAAATATGTTATCAACAGAAGGTTTCTTATCTTACTAACACTGAAACATGAAAGCATAGTGTATCTTACCTTTGTGGTTACAATGCACAGGCAATCCATTACTCTAACATTACAATAATAGTTTACACATGAAGCAAAACTATTTCAAGTTCCTTATTTGGGAAAAAAAAAAACATAAAAAGTTGTACAAGATAAAAATTATACATTAAAAGTTATAACTGTGACAACATCTCTCCAGGATCCATTCTTAGAGGTAACAATTTTTCTACTATTTGAAATACAAAAAAAGAATGTGTCACGTGTCCTACAATTTTTTTTTATGTAATCTGTATCTGAAGAACTTCAAATTATCCCGCAAAACACCGTAGAAGATGTCAGGGTTTATTCCACAAAAGTCTACTGCTGCTTCAGATGTTATTTCATTAATCTCTTTTTTCAAGCTATGAGGCTGACAGGGAGTCATCTGATGAAATGCTCCTCAAGGTTTCCCCAGTATAAATTAAACTTGTTTCGCCTTGTTTGCTATCTGGATAATCAAAAAGCAACTGCCAAAAAGAAATCACTGAAAAAACACAAGCAAACATTTCTTCCACTAAACCATTTCAGAAACTGCAGCCTGCAAAGTAATGACTTTCTCAGGCAGTAATGAATGGAATATTCCATGTGGTATTTTTGAGAAGGGGAGCAGAAAGAACAAAGTGCAGTAATTTAAAGTATTATCTCTAAAATGTACCTTTTATCTCTTTACTAAAGTAAATAAATATATTTCACCAAACCTAATTTTAATTTCAGTGGCTTGCTAAATCTATTTTACTTGCCTTTTCAGAAAGAAAGAAAGAAAGAAACCCACCACAAAAAGATAGCTATAAACTGTATACCATTTCAAACTTCAGAAGTCTTTGTTTTTAACCCAGAAGTAACCTAACTTTGTGAATTCACATTTAATCCTCAAGCTCATTTGGAACACAGGTTAATACACAAAGATGAGACACAGGGACAGCAATGTCAGCAATGTCTTGCAATTTAATAAGCTTCCAACTACTTTTCCTACACAAGTGAATAGTAAGAAAGACTATATGATATATAGTTTTTGTTGAGGAAAGGATACGATGAGACTAAAAATAAAAAACCAAAAAACACTGCATAATAAAAACTTAATATTTACTATCTGAGGTGAATTTTACATAATTTAAAATGTTTTTATAAAGTTAGAAATTTCTGCAATAAACATACTATCACAGCAGCAAAAAATGAGTGGGTTTTTTAAGTTACATAAAATATATTAATATTAAAGGTAGTATTACATACTGTTATAGATATTAAGCTATAAAAATTACTCGAAATTTTTATCAGTTACTGAAAATGTTTTATAATCAGATGAGACTGGACACATTCAGGGTGATATAGTCATAATCTGCTTTATAATTGGAGACCCACAGAGGCTCATTCTCAGAGCACATAAACCTACCTCACCTAGATTTTAATACAGATTTATTTTTTCAATCACTATACAGGGAGCTGGGGAGATAGCTTAGCAGCTTATGTGCTTGCCTAGCAAGCACAAGGTACTAGAGTTCAATCCCTGGCACCATTCTCATGTTTTGTCTAGATTAGCACCATAGCATAGCAGGACATTTAATCTACTTTTCTCATAGCTTTTCACTTCCAGTTCAGTTACTGACTGAGAAGTGTGTCCTTCTGTTCCACACCAGTTCCTCCCATCTTTTTTTCTTTCTTTCTTTTTTGATACTGTGTATTGAACTCAGGATTTTGCACTTGCTAGGCAGGCAAGCACTATGTCACTGAGCTATATCTCCAGCCCCATACCAACTTAAAAATATACAGAATATGTTATACTGAATGTGCACAATAGTATAGGGCCATTAAAATCACTTGTTGATAATCTCACATAAACAACAGTATGGCTTGTATACTACTGCTGAAATGGCAGCTCCATATGGCAAACTCCTATATAAATGCACAATTCAGGCCAGGTTAGCTCAGCAGCATAAGCACCTGCCTGACAAGGGCAAGGTCTTGAGTTTGAAACTAGGTACCATAACAAAAAGAAAGATTAATTCACAATTCATTTCATATTCATACCAGCTTTTGATTTTGAGGAAATTTTACAGATTTTGCTCTAGAGTTGTGCGTTATTTTAAATTTTGTATAAATTGTTTTAATAATACCTTTTAAAAGCTGCAGCTAAATAAATAAGACAATACTAACTCTGAAGGTACAGAGAGGGAGTTCAGGCTAATTTATCTGTATACAGTGTCTGACTGAGGTATTCTGCTAGTAAAATAAAGCATCAGGAAGGAGGCTAAGAACCTTGAAGAAACTGACTGAACAGCAAATGGCCTCAATCCAAAATGAATAGGATTGTCAATTATTTTGAAGAGACTAAATACTAAATATGTAACAACTCAGTTATGTGATAAAATTTTGTCAGCTGTCTATTTTAAGGGACATATAATTACAGAACAAATAAGTCTTTCTTAATTTGCTTATGGACTAATAACACAATATTAATAGCAGCACTGTATCAATTTTAAATTTCTTCAGTCAACAATCAAGTTTTTCTAGAAATGTTCATAAAAATTTTTAAATTTTGGACTGATAGTTCAGTGGTATAAGCTCTTGCCTGGCAACCCGAAGTCCTGAGTTCAACTTCCGGTACCAAAAAAAAAAAAAAAAAAAAAAAGAGGATTTAAAATGTAAAGAAAAAGAGCTGTTTTTAGGAAAGACACAATGAAGTATTTAAAGGCAAAAGATCAGAATGCTTATAAGTTGCTCTCAAATCAGCCAGTAAAAATTAAAGTTTACATTTGTGTGCATGTTTAGAAAGAGCAGACAAATGAGACAATACAGTTTACTACTATTCCTATAAATTTCTGTGGTAGTAATATTTTTCTAAAATAATTTTTAGAAGAGATATAGTAGGGGCCCAAAATAACAGTAAAATATAGAAGAGATACAGCAGGGGCCCAAATAACAGTAAAATATAGATTCCATAAGAAAGTTACCAAGTCAGAGGAATAGTTCTGTGGTAGACTAGCTTTCATGAAGCCCTGGGTTTCATCTTCAGTAACCCTCCCCCAACACCCACAAAGAAGAAAAAGATATAAAGTGCTCTTTAGGTATTCAGATTAGATTAGTTTCAGATAAAATATGATGAGTGAAGAGTCACATATAAAACTCTGTGCTGGAATTTAAAGAAAAAAAAAAAGCACTCTGAGATGGGCCATTAAAGATGAGTAAGGTACAGACATTCTAACATAGAAGGAATGGCACAAAATATGAAGCAAAGCCTACAGCAATAACTTTTCAAAGACAGCAAATAGTGTGCACCTGAAATCCCAGCTCTTAGGAGGCTGTAAACAGGTGGATCACTATGAATCCAATCTAGTAGTGGGACCCTGAACACCCTGTAGACCCTTCCTTAAAATATCAAAAATAAATAAATAAATTTTTAAAAAGAGAGAGCAAATAAAATGGGGGACTTTTGGAGGGGATTATCACACAAACTCTACTCTGAAAACTTGCTATTCAAAATAGTAAGTTTTTTGGGCTGGGGATTTAGCTCAGTGGTACAGATCCTGCCTTGCCAGTGTGACGTCCTGAGTTTGATTCCCAGTACTAAAAATAAACAAACAAAATAATAATTTTTTTAAAGATGTCTCCTTTGGTGAAAAAAATAATTTGTACAGAAAAAATGCCAAGTAATAAACACAACTCATATAAAATTAGGAGGAAAGATATCAACATTTTGAAACTGCGAATGAAGTAGCTGATTCAATAAAATTTGCAAATGGGTGAAAATTCAACATTAGCTGCCAAAATACTAACCAATCCATATTGTACTTCGTAAATGCAAAGAGGAAAACACATCATTACAACCCAGAAATTGAACCTGTTAAATAAATAATTAAACTTTGTCAAAAAATCACTTTGCTTGACAAGTGCAGTAACTTGACACTGTATGCTTCCTACAATTAATTATGAAATACAGTCATATGCTACATAACATTTTTGTGAGATTTACATATATATCGCACATAGAAGACAGCTACAGGGTATCATCTTATCTATGGACAATATAGCCATTTGACTTGTGTAACAACACTCTCTGATGTTTTCACAATGAGTAAAATAGCCCAATGATACATTTTTAGGAATACACTAGATCATTAAGCAATGTATAAGTGTATATCACTATGAAATCTCCTTACCAAATATGAGTCTAACCAACCATTTTATCTAGCTTTCTGTTACCAGAAAAACAGGACACAGTAGACAAAGTCAAGTTATGCAAGGAAGCAGACAACTATACAATGTGTAAGATAATTGGCATGGTTTCTCTGAAATATAAATTACAAAAGACTAAAGACATTATTAAAATGTGTTACGTGTATTCCAGACTCATTCCAATATTCACTCCCAGATCTTTTTATATGCCTGTTATCTTCTTAGGCTTTATGTCCTTCATTCATAGCTTATTCAACTTTTGTTCACCAAACTACATAAAAAGGACTATACCTGGGAGATTAAGCTTTCTCTCAAGGTCTTCCTTTCATTCATTCTCTCCCTGCTTCAAAGCCGTTGTGAGGTAAGCAGCTTTTTTCCTGCCATGTTGTTTCTTCTATGGATCCAACTGACCAGAGGTAGAAACACAAGCCAAAATATACCTAATCTTTTAAATTGTAAATGTTGGGTATTATACCACATCAATGAGAAAGTGATTAAGACAAAGAAGTCCCTTGTAAAAACTGCTGAATCTCAAATACTTTTTGAGAAATGAACCCTCTGATAGTTCTGCAAGATAAACATGAAGTTAAACAGGCAACACTATGCTGCATACAATTTTGTAAGAAAAGTTTCGTTTTTTACCTGAGAATTTTCTGCACAAATATAATAATGTAAATTTTGTTTCAAAGTAATTTTATTACTTCCAGACTTTTTTCAGTTATAGTTCAAAAAGAACTTTTTTGCATTTGCTTTAATCTGGGTCAATGAATTATCTGTTTTCAGTCATAAACATGATAGAAGCAAGAGATCATGTCAGTGATCACTTAGCAAAGTTTTCCAGCTGAAAGAAGCAGAATGGATGGTAATCAGGGAGTACATTTACCTTGTCATTTGGTGCCCTCCAGGGGCAGCAGTCTAGGTCAGCACAGTAAGCACTGTGGAAGAGGATCCGAACCTACAGTGGAGAGTATATGAACAACCATGAGCCCTCCAGTGCTATCCAAAACTGGCCTTGTGGGACCCTTCTCTTAGAGGCATACCTAAAAACTAGGGTAGCCACTTATAAACCCTTGTATGACAAAAGAAGAAATATCACTCCCAAATGAGCTGCAAATTTCAACAGACACACAACTAAAATGAGAACACAAGGCAAGATGATATCTCTAAAACATACAACACCCTAAAGGCTAGTACCACAGGTACTGAAGTTCATGAAACTGTAAAAGAATTTTTAAAACTTATAATTAAAATGACAAGTGAAATCGAGACCAATAGGCAGCTGAATTAATTAATGACTAAACTGATCAATGAGCTCAGAGAAGGTAGAAACAAGCACTTGAATTAATTAAGACTACAGGATACGAAAGGCCACTTTAATGAAGTTTTTAATAGTAACCGAGCAGACAACTGGGAAAAGAAAACTAAATACAAAACTAATAAATAAAATACAAATAAATACAAAACTCAACTGAGAGTCTACCAGCAGACAAGATCAATCAAGAAGACTGGGAGTGCTGGGACATTCAGACAGGTGCAAAGAAGAAAGAAATACACAAAACTGAACAGACTATGCAAGAGTTCCTGGACAAACTTAAAAGAATAACTTCAAGCCTATTGGCTTAGAAGAAAGCATGTAAATACAGGGAATGTCTTTTAAAAACCTATTCACTTCATAGGGGTGGTGGCATGCCTGTAATCCCAGCACTTGGGAGGCTAACGTAAAAGAATCACCATAAATTTAAGGCTAGCCTGGGCTATATAGTGAGTTCAAGGCCAGCCTAAATTACATATGGTCCTGTCTCAAAAAACAAAACAAACCTTCTGAAATAAATCATATTAGAATCTTCTAATAATATAGATCATATTTTAAGCTATAAATAAGTCTCTATAAATAAAAAACACTGAAATAATCTCATGCATTCTATTAGGTAACAATGCAATGAAACTAGAAATCAACAGCAAAAAAACTACCAAAACTATACAAATACACAGAGACTGAATAATTTTTTCTTAACCAATCAAAAGATTAATGAAGAAATCAGGGGAGAAATTTTAAAATTCCCAGAATCAAATATTATTAGCAACATTATCTATCAGAATCCATGTAACACAACGAAAGCAGTTCTAACAGGAAAGTTTGCAGTACATAACCTAATGATGCATCTCAAGGTCTCAGAAAAAGAAAAAAAAAAAAAGAATCCAAAACTAGTGAAATAAAGATCAGAGTGAAATGAAATTAAAGCAAATATGTAAAAACGCAAAGAACTGATTTTTTGAAAAGATGAAAAAGCTCGTAGTCAAATGTACCAAAATAAAGGTCCACATTAATAAAATTAGAAAATAAAAAGGTAGAAGTTTGGAACTGGGGAGATGGCTCAGTAGAATAAGTGCTTGCCTGGCAAGAGCAAGGGTCTGAGTTCAATCCCCAGTTCTGGGGGAAAAAAAAAGTTTAAGGCTAGTCTGGGCTCCATAGTGAGTTCAAGACTAACCTGAACTACATAGTAAAAAGGTAAAAGTTCAACAGATACCACAAAAATCCAGAGGATCATCAAAAATAATTTTTAGAATTTATATTTCAACAAATTAAGAGAATCTGGAAGAAATGGATAAATTTTCAAGACACATAATGATGTACCTTGATTGATCAAAGGAGACACAGAAAAATCTAAACAGACCATTACACGCAATGAGAATGAAACTAATTAAAACTCATCCATGTAGGAAAAGTGCTAGTTCTTTAGAAAAAAACTAATGCTCCTCAAACTTTTTATCAAAGGAACACCAACACTCTTCAAACTTTTCCACAGAAGATAAAGGCAAGGTATCCTCTCAAATTTACTCTACAAAGCCAGCATTACTCTGATACTGAAAACAGATTAAAAACTCCACAAGAAAGCTACAGACCAATATCCTTTATAAACACAGATGCAAAACTGTAAGATCCTAACAATTTAACATCACATTAAGAAGATCATATATTACAACCAAATGGGTTTTATCCTAGGGATGCAAGGATGATCCAACATATGTAGATCAATAAATGTAATACATCTCTGTGGCCAGTGAGATAGCTCAGCAATCTGAAGCTCCTCCTGCTTAGGCAAGCTTAAGCAAGCACATAGGGACCACAGTTCAATCTCTAGCACCACATACCGTGCCAGCCCCCAGGATGGGCTGAGCCAGCTACTAATAAATATATATATACATACATATATACATAAAAATGTAATACATCTCATAAATAGAATCAAAGATAAAAATCACATCAGTTGGGCATGGCTGCACATAATACACAATCCTATCACTGTGGGAGGCTGAGACAGAAGGTTGGCAGGTTCAAGCACAGCCTGGGCAATTTAGTGACTTAGAAAAATCCTATTTCAAATTTTAAAATAAAATTTTACAAGGCTAGGGAAGGTATGAGTGTGAAGCTCTGAGTTCAATCCCTAGTACCAAATGCGTAAATAATATGATCACCTCAAAAAATACTAAAAAAGCCTTTGACAAAAACCAGCACCCCTTCATGATAAAAACCCTATTTTCTTTTTTAAATTTTATTTATTTATTTTGTTTTTTTTAGGGAAGGGTCTACAGGGTATTCAGGGTCTTTTTTTAGGGTTTTTTTTAGGGAAGGGTCTCACTACTAGACTGGACTCTTAGTGATTCTTTTCTTTACAGCCTCTTCCAAGTGCTGGGATTACAGGCGTGCACTATCATGCCCAATCTCAACTGCAGTCTCAGCGCACCCTGGGGATTGAACCCCTGGCCCCTGTGCCTGCTTGCAGGTGCTTTAATCCACTGAGTTATTTGGCTGACCCTAAAAACCCTATTTTCAGGCTAGGGAGATGGCTCAGTGGAATAAGCACTTCCCTGGCAAGTGCAAGGGCCTGAGTTCAATCCCCAGTACCACCACAAAAAAAAAAAAAAAAAAAAAAAGGTAGGAGACATATGACAACCACACCTAATACTATATTAAATGGGGAGGGGAGATAGTAAATTGGGGACAGTGTTAACAGTGAAGTCTGGAATGAGACAGGGTCACTGCTCTCCCCACTACTGCTTCATACAGTACTCAATACTTCAGAGAGACCACACATAAAAACAGAAAGGGATGTCAATTAGAAAGGAAAAGAAAGCAAATCGCTATTTGCAGATTATATGGCCCTTCACATAGAAAAACCCCAAAAAAGTTCACTAGAAGTCTTCTGGATCCGATAAATTCAACCAAGTGGCAGGATATAAAACCAACAAACAAAAATCAGTCATGTTCCTGTATACCAATAATGAACCCAATGAGAAAGAAATCAGAACACAATCTCATTCATAGTAGCTTCCAACAAATTAAATTTTTTGGATTTTAGGGAAGGGTCTACAGGATGTTCAAGGTCTCACGACTAGAACTGACTCACAGTGATTCACCTCTCTACAGCCTTCCAAGTGCTGGGATTACAGGTGTGCACAACCACACCCAGTCTCAATTGCCCTCTCAGCACACCCTGGTAGCGGGGCTGGCAAGACAGGCCCAGGG
>PVKA01021458.1:18193-38750 GCA_004027165.1 Ctenomys sociabilis | reverse complement strand
AAAAAAAAAAAAAAAAAAAAAAAAAAAAAAAAAAAAAAAAAAAAAAAAAAAAAAAAAAAAAAAAAAAAAAATAAAGATGCCTAACTGTGCCACATCTTCAGAACTTCAGAATGACTTATAATGAAAAACATTGAATCTTCACTTGCAACAATGTAGTATGGTGTACTCTGAATTTGTCAACATTTTGGATATTATGGGGAGTTACTGATTTTGAGCACAGTAGTTTTTTGTTATAGAATTGGTTAATGCTCAGCAAACAATGCACACTTTATTTATTTATTTATTTTTTATTTTTTATTTTATTTATTTATTTTTTTAACAATGCACACTTGAGTTCAGAAGAATAGTGGAGAAACTTCAAAGGTCCAACTCAACTGATTGTGGGTGTTTGTATCTGCACAGTGCTAAAATGTACAAGAGAGGAGCAGTTTTTTTTTTTTTTTAATTTTTTTTTCTGTGAAGATGGCTGTGATATGAAGAAGCCCCACAATTAAGTTTCCTAACTTTTTATATTTCTCTATTTCTCACTGTCATCATCCTGAGTGAGCTATTCAAGTCTGCTTAGGCACTGGGAGTGTTGCATGACCTTGGGTATATGTTTAACCTTGGTTGGGTTCTCTTTTGAGTGATGTGAGGGAGGCTCTTCTCTAACTGGCTTTCCTTTTGGTTTTTACTTTGTAACCAGTTTCTTGTTAAAACACAAGTTATCTCAAAGATTTAAGAATTAAAAAAAAAAGACCGAAGAATTGCATTTCAAGATAAAACCATAAGATTGTGGCTTTCTTAGTTTAAAAGTGAATATAATATTGATTATATGTGAAGAAACAAATAAATATTTATATGCAATTATTTGTTTTCCATTTATTGTACCTGTGTGGGATCCACAGACTCATGCGGAGGTGAGGAACTCACCTATCTTTCACTGATTTTATACCACTTCACTACCCACAAAGTGCCCATGGGATAGAGTTTTGCAAACTCTTTGGCTTTTAAAAATCTCTTCTAAGAAAGTCTTACTTGGAATTGGAATGCATTAAATGAGATTAATATATCATTATGATAATGATGAAAAGATTATTCAGGTTTTGTGTTGAATAGTCTAGTAAACGTAGCATTATAGGGAAGTTCATTTTATTCCCCTACGCCACCATTTCTGGGCTTGTGTTATTTCAAATTGCTTTCTCTTATTTTCTATCTTTCTCTCTCTCTCTGTTTTAAATCAATATTTTTATTTATTTTTAAAACTTTTTTCGCAGAACCTGGGATTGAACTCAGGCCCTTGCACTTGCCAGGGAAGCACTTATTCTACTGAGCTATCTCCCCGGCCCCCTTTTTTATTTTTTAGTCTTTATTTGGTATAGTGTCCTGCTACGCAGCTCAGACTGGTAGTGATCCTCCTGACTCATCCTCCCCAGTGCTGGGATTATAGCAGGCACCACCATGCCCAGTTTTGATGTCTAGCTCAGTGTGGGGTTAGCGAGGCATGGCACAGGGGCCCATACATTTGCCAGGCAGGCCCTTAGACTGCTGAGCTATCTCCCCAGCCCTATTATGTGTTTTAAAATGTTACTATTGATTTTTTTTTCTGCAAGTGATAATGAACTAATATCTTCATTAGAAAAACAAAAAGTACTTGTGTGCAGATATAGAAAAATTAAGCATTTGTACAGATGTTCACATATAAAGGCAAACAAACATGAATATAAACATTGCTTTTAGAAATTTGCTATTTAAATATTTTATATCAAGTTTATTCTCAAAAAATTTTGGTAAGTTTTAAAGTATAGTAACAATATGAATATCCTTGGTGTATTCAAAACATTTCATCACTGGGCATTGGGCAATGCATGAGAGTAAAAGGTGAAAGATTTATACGATCTGAAGAGAAACCAGAGCATAGAGTATGAGAGCATACATGTGATAAACTCCCTACCTAAGTTAAATGTTTCTTGCCTTATTTATTATTATTGTTATTTATTTTAAAGAGAACAGAAAAAAAAATAGCCAAGACATTAAAAACAGTACATAACTTAATAAAAACAAAATGATAGGTATTCAACCGTGGTTATTCTACTGTACATTGTTGTCTTTAATATAATTGTTCAGATTTAAGTATGTAAAATTGGGCAGAGTAAGAATTTTAAGCTTTAACTGCTACTGTCAAAAAACAATAGAAATTAGTAGTACAATCATCCTAGCTATCATGTTTATATACATACATGATTTCTTGCCTTTTTGTTTGTTTGTATTTTTAGGGAAGGGACTACAGGGTGTTCAGGGTCTCACTACTAGATCAGACTTGTAGTGATCCACCTGCTTGCAGCCTTCCAAGAGCTGAGATTACAGGCACGTGCCACCATGCCCAGTCTCAATTGCCATCTCAGCCTGCCCCTGGGGTGGGGGCTGGCACAGCAGGCCCAGGGATTGAACCCCTGGGCCCTGCGCCTACTTGTAGGTGCTTTAGTCTGCTGAGCTATTTGGCCGGCCCCTTCTTGCCTTATTCTTTTTTTACAATTTTCATTCTTTAGCAACTTTTCCTCAGTTTACCATGTGTTATTTTCCATGAATAGTGTTTTAGTTTCCTTCCATACAATTTTCTATAATTACTGCAGAAGTTGTATAGGGAAAATGTTTTTGGACTTTTTTGGCTCACTATTCACAATTGCTGAGGTTTGAATCAAAGGAAAATGACTTTTGTCATCAATTCTATTGGTCATTAACTTCAGGATTTTTTGTGTTTAGTGAACAATAATCACATCTATGTACAAGTTTAATAACACAGTATATTCACTTTCTGGAGATTGTAAAGAAGTCCCTGATTTGATGATTTTAGCAAAATTGAGTGGAAAGGAGATGAATATGGATTGTATGAATTGATTCTCCCTCCTTGCAAAAGTCTTACTGTGTTCTTCTACACATCAGTTTTATCTGAGTTTTCTCTAGATTTGGTCTTGTTTTACAGTCATTGTTTCTCTTGAGTCAGATATGTTTAACATATTTGAGAGATCTGTTCTTATTAATCTTTACTCTCTACACAAAATCTTTGTATTTTGTAAACAACAAATAATTTAACTTGTTTTATTTATTTTCCAAGGTTTTTGTAGACTTCAAATTCTCCTTTTTTGGAAAAATCATTTATTGTATCTAAAGGTATTTTACTTTGTTTAGTGAAATCTTATTTTTAATGCAGTTTTTTTTTTTCTTTTTTGCGGAACTGGGATTGGACTCAGGCCCTTAGGCTTGCCAGGCAAGTGCTTATTCTACTGAGCCATCTCCCTGGCTCCATGCAGTTTTTTTTCTATCACTATTTTGTATTCTTTAGAAATAAAAAATTAAAATAAGTTATTTTGCTTTAAAATCCTGAGGCATTTAACCTTATCTTTCATCAGTCAATATTTAATTTATGTATATGAAATAGTAATGTATACAATCCAAATTTATAAATACCTACCTGTTTCTCCCTGAACATAAATTAAACATTATTGTTATTTTCCAGTATATTTAACACAAACTGCATCATAAATCACTGTTCTAGGGCCAGCCAAATAGCTCAGCACATTAAAGTGCCTGCAAGCAGGTACGGGGCCAGGGGTTTTATCCACAGGTATACCATGCTGGCTCTGTCCCCAGAGCATGCTGAGACACTGATTGAGACTGGGTGTGGTAGCATGCCTGCAATCCCAGCTCTTGGGAGGCTATAAGCAGGCAGATAGCTAGGAGTTCAATCTAGTAGTAAGACCTTGAATATCCTGTAGACCCTTCCCTAAAAATACAGAAAAATAAAAAATAAAAAGAGTCACTGTTCTATTTACATGTGGAACCATACAAGGCTGCCCTTTTTTTGCTGAGACCCATTTGTCATTCTACTAATCACTGACTGTAACAAAAAATGTAAAATGAATGTGTTTTATGCAAAATATTCAAACCTTTATCATGGGGTGTTGAATGTTGTCAGTCTTCTGTTGTACTGCCTAGCTCTAATTGTTTTTAACACAGCAATTGTAAGTAACACAAGTCATTTGAAGTTTTCTTTTTGTGGGAAGAGTCTGACCTAGGTTTTTCCATAGAGATCTTGACTGCTCTTATGGTTACCTCATAGCTAGAGCTATCTTTAAAGTCTTGACAATCATCCAACTGATGGGAATCTCCCTAACTCATCTTCCCCAGTGCTGTGCTGACTACACACAGGTACCATCACACCTGGCTGAAGGGTTCCTTTTGTAATTAGTGTCTGATGACCTTGTGACTTAATTATTAATCTTATGGATATCCTTATTCTCATTAATCTTACTTGAACAATCCTAGAAATTCTTATATGTGAAAAGAAAGAAAAATAATTTTTTAATGGCTGGCTCAGCCCACACTGGGGGCAGGGCTGGCGTCTCATGTGGTGCCAGGGATCAAACTACACCTACCTGCTTACGTAAGCTTGCCTAAGCAAGCACTTTAGACCACTGAGCTATCTCACCAGCCCAAAAAGAAATTCTTGTATGTGAATACAAGGTAATGTTTTGTTATCATTGAGCTACAGGATAATATTTCATTCAACCCCTTTTTTATTGTGAATAGACTGGCGCTAAGTGTACTGTCTTTCCATTAGCGACTTAATTTTTCTTTTTTTTGGTGGAACCAGGGATTGAATTCAGACTCTTGCACTTGCCAGGGAAGCGCTTATTCTACTGACCCATCTCCTCAGCCCTGTCAATTTAATATTATTGATAAACCTCCTTCATCTTTTTTATTGCTTCATTTTATTTTATTTTATTTTATTTTATTTTTTTTTTGGCGGAACTGGGGATTGAACTCAGGCCCTTGTACTTGCCAGGGGAGCACTTATTCCACTGAGCCATCTCCCAGCCCACTGAGCCATCTCCCAGCCCTATTGCTTCATTTTAAATATACATAATAACAGCTTCAGAATGTGCATCTCTACATTCTTCTTCATTTTTTCCCATTATCTTCCCCTCCCTTTGAACCTACTTTTCCTTTATATTTATAAAACTGGGGCTAGGGATCTAGCTTAGCATCATAAGTCCCTGCCTGGCAAGTGCAAAGTCTTGAGTTCAATCCTTGGAACTGCAAAAAAACAAAACAAAACAAAAAAAAAAAAACCCAAAAAACAAAAAAATCACAAAGCTGTACCTCTTTTGTCCTTCTGTTCTTTATTTTGCCCCTTCTTTCCTTCCCGCAGGATCTTCACTGTTCACATACTCATTTAAACATTTTCTTCTCCTATTCTTCAAAAGACAAAAGCTAGAGGATCCATTTGACCCAGCTATTCCCTTTCTTGGTCTCTCCCCAAAAGAATTAAAAGTGTCACACCATAGTGCTGTATACACACCCATGTTCATAGTGGTGCAATTTTTAATAGATAACACTTGAAAACTGCGCTAATATCCATTGATTTATGAAGAGGTAAAAATGTGACTTTTTTGACCAATTAAATATTACTCTACTGTAAAAAAGGATAACCTTGAGGCTTTACTAGTTAAATAAGTTGAACTTGAGATTACACTCTGAAATGAAATAACTTGGACACACGTGTCAATATCACATGGTTTTTCTTGTGTGAAAAACCGAAAGTGTAACTAATGAACAACATGCATATCGTTTATTTGTTTTACTACTTTTTTTCCCTACAAAACCAGATTCAGATTTAAGAATGTTCCCTATGAACAACTGAAGAAAAATGTTTTAATTCTATGGATAAGCAGATTTGAAAAGTGATGTAATCTATTTGCTTTTTCAGAACAATTCATTGGAATTTTTCTTCCTTCTTTTTTTTTGAAGTGTGCTTGTAGCATTATTTTTATTTTTGTTTTTTTCCTTTGGCAGAACCGGGTATTGAACTCAGGCCCTTGCACTGGTCTGGGAAGGGCTTATTCTGCTGAGCCACCTCCCCAGCCCCCTTCTTCCTTCTTTTTTGAGAATAGTGATTTGTCGGTTGCCTCTATGAGCTCTGCTTTACAAAAAGTACACAAATATAATTTTTATGATAGTACCTAGAAACTACAGCTACAAATCTGTTGTTGCTCTAGCAGAGAGAAGCAACCTAGCTGAGAACTGCATGTAAAACTGTGTGTGTACAAATGGGGTTTGTGACAAAGGCACGGAGTTTATATGTGAATAACCTCAATTCAGCTTTCACAGGAGGAGCTCAAGTACTGGGGGTATGTGTGTCAGTGTTCTTACAAGAAATATGTATGTGATTATTTAGGAGGCAGTGACCATGGAGGATGTAACAGTGACCTTCACCAAGGAGGAGTGGGCTCTGCTGAATCTATCCCAGAAGAAGCTCTATCGAGATGTGATGTGGGAAACATATAGGAATATAAATGCCTTAGGTAAGCATGATGTTATTTTTTTACATATACCATGAGAGAACATTAGTTCTTGCCAATGGGCACAGATTTATTAAATAAAATGGGCAAACATTTTGAACAACATGTCAGGCTGTTTGCATTATACCATGAATCTAACAGCTAACTGCTAATTTTTACTATAATGATATGGTGACTTTTTGTATTTCTGTGGCTATAATTCAGGAAGGACTTGGGACAACCAGCAAAAGGAAGAATACAAAAATTGCTCAGGAAATCAAAGGTAATTTGCAATCATAAAGAAAGGCAATATTTTTAAGAGTCAGTCTGTGATTAGAAATATTACAAGCAGGGTGGGCCAAATAGCTCAGGAGATTAAAGCACTTACTTGCAGGTGCAGGGGTCAGGGTTTCTATCGCAGGGCCAGCACAACAGGTCCTTGTCCCCATGCTGAGCTGGCAGTTGAGACTGGGTGTGGTGGCACACGCCTGTAATTGCAGCTCAGGTGGATCACTATGAGTCCAATGTACTAGTGAGACCCTGAACACCCTATAGACCATTCCCTAAAAATACAAAAAAAAAAAAAAAAAAAAAGAAAGAAAGAAAGAAAGAAAGAAAGAAAGAAAGAAAGAAAGAAAGAAAGCAAGCAAGCAAGCAAGCAAGCAAGAACTATTATAAGCAAACTTTAAAAATCAGGCCAAGTTTAAATTTATTTATTTTCACAAACATTTTCCCAGTATGCATACAGGTTGGTTTGATGTAATTTGAGAACTGAATTTAGAAAATTCAATATAAGAAACTAAGGTAGTAGTGGCATTATGCAATAAGAGATACTATCTCATACATTGGTACAAAATAATTCTTGCATAATAAATATGAAAATTTCTGAAGTTGCATTTAGGTATTATTGTATGTAGGCATATATAAAAAAAATAAATCTTGAACTTCTTCAGGGACTTACCTTAAAGTTATTTATCTATCTATATGTATGAATATGAGATACATATCTAAGATTTACTAACTTGGAAGCAACATTCAAACTGCACATGAATGTTAGTGTATTAATTAATGCTTGAAAACATCCTATATAAAATTGTTTGCATTCATATTTTAAAATTCTTGTAATGCTCCCTCATACATTATTTTATTATTTTATTTTTATTTTTAAATTTTTTTGCAATACCAGGGTTTGAACTCAGGACCCTGCATTTGCCAGGCAGGCACTTATTCTACTGAGCTATTTCCCCAGCCCTCTTGTACATTATTGTTAGGAATAAAAAGCAGAACCTTTTTTTTTTTTTTTTTTTTTTTTTTTTTTTTTTTTTTTTTTTTTTTTTTTTTTTGTCTTTTTGTTTTGAGACAGGGTCTCACTATGCAGTTCAGGCTGGCCTTAAGCTCACCTTGTAGCTCAGGCTGGTCTCGAACTCACAACAGTCCTCCTGTCTCAGCCTCTCGAGTGCTGGAATTACAGGCATGCACCACCACGCCCGGCTAGAACCTTTTTTATTTAATGTGTAGCTTTCTTGAAAAGTAAAAATGAAAGTTTACATTTGATCCAAGCAGAGCCCACATCTTTATCTTCTTAAAGGATTTAAATGTGTCATATCTTACTGATTGCTAAGTATTGTATGCATCTGTATTCACATTAGCTAAGTTATAGAAATAATTCACAATACCTCAGCTCTGGTAACAACCTAGATGTCAATCATTGTATGCATGGAAAAGGAGACTGGGATAGGCTCAACATAGTGGAGCCTTCTCGTATTTGCAGCACTCTGGTAAGCTAATCCAGCAGGATAACAATATGACCTTCACCCTGACCAAATGAATTAGAAATGAGAGTTTCAAACTTACAAAACTCCCAAAAAACTAGACATGTATTTTATGCCTCAGACCCTTCTTTAATTCTTAGCACTGAAAAAATGTGATATTCAGCCAAAAGAGAATACCAGGGGCTAGGGAGATGGCTCAGTAGAATAAACTCTTGCCTGACAAGCTTAAGGACCAAGAATACCATATTTTCTGGTAAATAAAAAGTGGAACACCTCATGATACTAAATGAAATAAATCAGATATGGAAATTGAATTATCATATGTTATTTTTAAAATAAGTTATTAAAGAATCAGACAGTAAAATTAAGAAGTATAGAAGGGGAGAGTGATGGGGAAAAAAGGTCAAAAGTTATAAAAGTACACATGTATCAGTAACTTAACTGAAACTTGACCTTATGCATTGCAAACATATACCGATTCTCAAATGAGTAAAATCTGTTGGAAACAAACATTTTGAAAGCCAACTCTGGACATTCAGCCTACTTGTTCTAAAAATTTCTTCATAGGCAACCAGCCAAAACTTGTCCTGGTAAATTATTGATATGGAGACATTTTTACTGTTATTGATAGTTGTTTCCTTACAGAAATGAAGGGGTAGCAGAGAGCTGTCAATATAAAACTTGGAATCAACAAGAAAGCATATTCCTTTGGACTCCAAAGGCTAATATAGACATTCAAGAAGCTACCTTAAAGCCAGCCAGAAGTCTTGATTGTAGAGAACCCTTGATTGAACACTTATTATTAACTGTGCCCATCTTACCTCAACCTGGAGAGAAACCACATGAATATATGGGATTTAATGACAAGCTGAGTAATTGTAATGAACATGGAAAAATCTGCAGTGATTTCCAATCCTTTGAGAAACATGCAACAACAAAGACTGGAGAGAAAATCTATGCAAATGAGCAATGTGTGAAAGCCTACGCTGAACTTGGTGAAAGAACTCACCCTATAGTGAAGGCCATTATTGGTCAGAAAAGCAAGAAAGCTTCCAGCACCTACAAGGGCTTTCAAATCCATGAGAGATTTCACATTAGGAAGACACCATACATATGCAGGCAATATGGAAAAACCTTCAGTACTCAAAGTTTTAAAACTCAGGAAAGTAATCACATGGAAGATAAACCCTATGTATGTAAGCAGTGTGGAAATGGATTTGCATGTATGTTTGCATTTCAAAAACATAGACAAATCCATACTGGTCAGAAACCCTATATATGTAAGGAATGTGGGAAATCATTCACCAGATATAGTCAATATCAAAGTCATGAAACTACTCACAATGGCGAAAAACCATATGTATGCAAACACTGTGGAAAAGCCTTTGCCAGACTCAGTTATTATCAAATACATGAAAGAAATCACACTGGGGAGAAACCTTATGTGTGCAAACAATGTGGAAAAGCATTCACCACAAAGAATTATTCTATAATACATGAAAAAATTCATACAGGGGAGAAACCCTATGTGTGTAAGCACTGTGGGAAGGCATTCATTACGCAGCAATATTGTCAAATACATGAAAGAACTCACACTGGGGAGAAACCCTATGTGTGCAACCAGTGTGGAAAAGCATTTACTATAAGAAGTAATTATAAAAGACATGAAAAAACTCACACTGGGGAGAAACCTTATATGTGCAAACAATGTGGAAAGGCATTCACTACAAAGCATTATTATAAACTGCATGAGAACTTTCATGCAGGGGAAAAACCTTATGTGTGCAAGCAGTGTGGAAAGGCATTCATTATACATCAATCTTATCAAAGACATGAAAGAACTCACTCTGGGGAGAAACCTTATGTTTGCAAGCAGTGTGGAAAAGCATTCACTACAAAGACTTATTCTGACATACATGAAAAAATTCACACAGGTGAGAAACTTTATGTGTGCAAGCAGTGTGGGAAGGCATTCACTACACACCAATCTTGTCAAAGGCATGAAACAAGTCACACAGTGGAGAAACCTTATGTCAGCAAACAATGTAGAAAGTCATTCACTGCGAAGAATTCTTACAAAATGCATGACAGAACCCACAAAGGGGAAAACCCCTTTCCACGTGGCATGTGAGAAATGATTTTATTACGTCTAGATTTTATAAAAACAGATCCCAACTAGGGAGGAACCCTCTGTATATAAACAATGTAGGGAATCATTCACTCATTTTTTTTTATCAACTCCATGAAATAAATCATACTAGAAAGTGACCCTACATACGCAATCATATTTTTTTTTCTTTTTTTTTTTTGAGACGCCTGTGAAAATTCCTCCTGTAGTGGAGACTTGTACACATATAAATGAAAAATTTGATGTCAAGACTTTTTCATTGTTTTCTAGTACATACATTCCCAGAAGATCTAGAATGTATTCTTTTTGTGTGTAGTGTTTTTTTTAAATTAAGTCATGTAAATGATTGGACTATGTGTCTATAGTTTTTACCAGAAACAATATTGACATAATATATTTTCACATAAGCCATTGTCTTTGGATTTAATATGTAGTATCTTCTAGAAAAACGAGATGAATTAAAATGTATTTCTCATTGTTCCAGAAGATTGACCCAACTTTTGTAAGTAGGGTCAGTGTTTACATGGTTTTGATTTTGTTTTGCTTTAAGAAGGGGAGATATACATGATTAAAAATTTTTTATTGCTAGTTTTTTAACTGAGATAACTACTAGCTTGGGTAATTTTCTTTATGTACACATTTCATATTCTATACAAAAAATTTTGAATTTGATTTATATGTAAAATTATGCATATTGAGAAACATGAACATGTATTTAGAAGCTCCTTTGTTTACATACAAATTATAGATTAGAAATTTTTTTTTATATTGTAACTAGTTACCTGCATATATCCCAGTGTAATTGTATAATACATGTAATTTCATCTATTTTACTTTTTCTCTTTTTGAGATAGGGTCTCACTATGCAGTCAGGCTGGCCTTACTTTGTAGCTCAAGCTGGTCTCGAACTCACAATAATCCTCCTGCCTCAACTTCCCGAGTTCTGGGATTACAGGCCTGTGCTTCCATGCCCAGCTTTTATTTTATTTTTTGGTGGAACTGGGGATTGAACTCAGATCCTTGTGCTTGCCAGGCAAGCACTTATTCCACTGAGCCATCTCCCCAGCCCCCTTTTACTTTTTATTTATTTATTTATTTGTTTATTTATTTATTTTTGTAGAGCAGGAGATTGAACTCAGGCCCTTGCCAAGTGCTTATTCTACTGAGCCATCTCCCTGGCACCTTCATGCTTATGTTGATATGACTTTCAGTTTGGTTGTAATTTTGCCATAATTTATATCAAAAAATTAGTTGTACTGCTGTGAATTTCTGATTGTACTACATCAGAAAAACCATATCTTGTGTAATAAAGGATATTATGAACTGTAATATTGTATCAGTCAATGTTTACTAGGGAACCCTTTTTAATGAGAGATATAAAAATATGTAAGAATGTATAAGACTGCCCGGTCACTCAAATGGAGAAGAGTGCAGATAATCTGTTTGTGCACCGGATATACAGAAAAAGCCAGGCCAATATCTGGAGCCCACTGCACTGTCCCAAGTGAGTCTGTGCTAGAAGACTGAGTGGTCTGAGCGGAGGCTGAAATCTGCTCACAGCCAGGAGATGGCCGAAAATTGGGGATCCTCCACAGAAACATGTAAGCTTTTTAATTTATATTTCATAACATTCTGTCAACAGTTTCTTCTAGGGTTGAGCTTCCACAACCACAATTTGTTAGGCATACTTGGGCAGGTTGTACGCAGCTTGATACAATTAACTGCCACTATATACCTCCTGGCAACTTTATAACTACACTTCTTTAAACTATGTGTTTTGGACACTAAGATGAGCTCTCTACCAAGAATAAATGTTTTCTTTAGATGATACTTCTAAAGTTTCATTCCTGGAACTCTGTAACAGGTTTATTAAGACTTAGCCACTGTTAAGCAATCAATATGTTACATTGTGAGGATATTAGGAAAGAACTACAAGAAGTAATTATAAAAGTCTTCTGCAGCTGATCATGAAGCCAAAGCTTGTATTTAGAATGGCTTGTGTGACCCATTCTGTATTCCTTGACTTTCTGTAAGCACCTCAAGTGGGCTTTGTGCTTTCCCTGGTGTGGCCACACTTATTCTTCATTCCTGAAGGTTGTGGAGCATTATTCCGCTTCCATTGGACTGTTATCATTTGGTCTGACAATACTAGGTGACTCCCTATGTGGTCTCCTGCACTCGAAGTATGTTCTTTCCTTCTTTGTGGAGTGATAGTGCGATTTTCATTTTACAGTCTGGATCAACCCTCTCTCTAAATACTACATTTTTTTTTTCTTTCTTTAGAGTCATAAGTGGAACAAAACGATCAGGGGAAAGTCTTCAATCTCAGTTTATAGTTATCACTGTGCTGCTTCCTGGCACAAGCCTCTCCCTCAACACCCCCCCAACAAAAAAAACAACTTTTTAAACCAACAACACAAGATCATAAGAACAGAGTGCAAATTTTTCCTAATAGATCACCATAGGTAGCAGTGGATACCATTCTTACTTCTACCCCTTCATTCATGGACCCGTGAATCCTGGCTATGAGAGAGACAAGTATCATAGTGGTTGCTGACTCAAATCATATATGGCCTTTTGAAGAACCTTCTTCCAGTCCTGCAAGCTATTGCTGCTTAAGTGGTGCTGGAAACGTGTTTTTCAAAGATCATTCTAAGTTTCTATCAATTCAACAGCTTCTAGATGGTGAAGTACATGGTAAGATCACCCAGTTCCACGAGCATGAGACCATCACATCACTTCTTCAGGAATCAAATTTACTCCCTGGGGTCAGAGTCAATGCTGTGTAGAATTCCATAATGGCAGGTAAAATAATATGTAAATCCATGGATGGATGTTTTTCCTGAAGAATGATGTAGGAGACTTAAATCCATATCCAGAAAGGGTATCTATTCCAGTATAAATAAAAGTTTTACACCCCTTCCATGAAACCATCCAATATAATCAACCTGCTACCAGACTGAAGACTGATCACCCCAGGGATTGGTGCCATATTGGGGAAAATATATGGTCTATGCTGCAGGCATTTTGGGCCTGCAGCAGTGGCTTTGGCCAGAACAGCCTCACTGAGTGGGAGTCCATGTCACTGACATGCACAACCTTTATTTCTGCTGACACGCTCACCCTGTTCATGAGCTCATGAGACTATAAAAGGGAGGACCTGAAGAGAGAAGTTGTCTACTATGTAAAGAATGGGTAAACTTATCCAATTGGTTGTTAAAGTTGTCTTCTGCGGAGGTCACATTTTGGTGAGTTTATGTGAGAATCAAGTAATATACATCCATTGCCTACATAGATAGGTCTATTTGCATCTTTTATCCTCAAATAATCTTTGTTACTAGTTTTCCACTTAGTTCTTCCACCTTTCTGAAACTCAACTAGACCATTGGCTACCCCATTAATCAGTATACAGTTATACATCTGGCCATTTTCCTCCTGGGAAAAATGTATTACCAGGTGCACTGTGTGAAGTTCTCCCACTGGAAAGGTTTATTTTCACCAGGGTCAAAGAGGGATTTTTCTGGAATGTGATTGTAATGCTGTTGTTATCCACTTGCAGTTAGTGCTTAAATAACATATATAATCACCCCAAAACAGTGGCTACCTGTTTCCTCCATCACGGCTGAATTTGTGGTACAATCTGTGTGCAGTAGGTACATGTTGGGAAAAGAGGGTCATATAGCAGGTGTAGGGTCCATGGACATCTGATAAATTTCTTCATGTAATTTATTTGTACTCTCCAGACCTGCTCTTTCTCAATTATATATAAAGTTTCCATTTAATGATAGGCTGTTATTATGCAAATATAATTTATGACTTGGTGGATCAGACAGTTCCCAGCTGATACTAAGCAGCTCAGGTTGCAAAGTAACCTAGTGTCCCATGGCCAAGACTTCACCTTCCACTGTGGCCCAGTACCATGCCAAGAACTATTTTTTAATATTTATCTATCTAAGGTACCCAGTGAATCCAACTAGAATTCTAGAGTCCATGACAGTGTCTCATGTAAGTCTTTCAAGGATCTGAACTTGGGAGAGTCCAAGGTCAGTGGTGGAAGCTAGAAAGTCTGTACCAGCAGGATCATGAATCTGTGCCAGCATGCTGAGGGATCTACGTGGAAGCCAGGATGTGACACTCCGCATAACCAGAACTTCCCTAAAATGTACCACAAGGTCTCAAGCTCCTCTGATTATGAGAACACCTGGGGTCAAATCAGGAAATCCAGCCCAAGTTTCTCCAGGAGATTGAACAGTGCACCATCTTCCCCTCCAGAGCCAGGAAATGATGCTAAAGTAAGGACCAAAGCTCCCCTAAACTGAACCATATCCATTGTCAGTGATAACAAAGTCCTGAGCTCCTCTGATGATAACAGCCAAGTTCATATCAGTAAAGCCATCATGACAAGCTCCTCCAAGAGAACCAACAGCACCTCTCCAGTTCTCCTTTTATGTTGTTGGCAAAAGTCCCTAGGTGGGCCCTTCCCACCCAGCACCGTGCTGATTCAGTTCAGCTAGGTGTTACAAGCTGAAAACCAGTTGTAAGTCCAGTCCACCACTACTAGCAAATCTGAAAGCAGTTTCTAAATCCTACTCCAATCAGTATTATATAGTATAATACCATGTGAAAGAGAAAGGTGATCAAGATCATTAATGGGTTAAATTGTGACATAGGGCTGGGAAGTTAGTGTAACCTTGTGTTGGGACAGTGAAGTTGTATTGCTTTTCTTCCCCTACAAAAGAAATTAGTTCAGATGAGCCATATGGATTTGTACGAAGAAGAAGGGCATTTGCTAAATCAGCAGCTACAAACTAAAATTAGCTGGTGAGTTGGTTCATCTCCTTAGCCACAGATACTCCATCTTTTACAAAGCTGCAACTGGAGTCATACCTTGATTCAACTTGTGGCCTGTACCATCATTCTCTAGATCCATCCATCTAAATGGAGATGCAATGAGGTCAACTATTCCTGAATTCTTCCACTCATTGATTGTGCCTGTAATCTCTGTAGTCCCTCCAGGGAAGCACTACCAATATTTATTTTACTATTTCTGCCCAAGAAAGGCAATTGTAATGACTTCTGCATGGCATTTTCGATTGTGCAAGCCCTCACAGTATAGTTTAAGGAACAAATGTGAGAGTTATGGAAAGTACTAAATGTATCTATCTCAACTGTTTATTCTGGAAAGGAGAAATAATTACATGATGACTTTCAGGACGTACTGGACAAACACTGAGTGAAATATTTGCAAAACGTCCATTGGCTATCTGAACTTCATAGGCCCCTACTCTTACTGGATGGAGGGTGACAATGGTATTTCATTTTATTTTATATTTTATTCTATTTGTGGTATTGGGATTTGAACTCAGGACTTTGAGCTTGGTAGGCAGGTGCTTGTACAATATATTTTAAATCATGTGGAGCAGCAATGGTTTAGAACTAATGTACGCTAATCCCAAAAATGCACCTTCCTTAGTATACAGTTATTCTAGAAAAAGTCAATAGGTAATTTTTGAGAATGATGGGAGAATGATTGACCATGTAAATTTTTGATGGTGTGCTCATGTCTTTCCTCATGGGACCCTGGTCTCCCATTCATTTAAGGGGTTCTGGTTAACATCTGGGAACTGGCTATTATTCCCACTTACTTTAATCTGAAGAAAGTCTGTTTCTTTTCTCTTTTTTTTTTTTTTTTTTGTACTTTAGGGAAGAGTCTATAGGGTATTCAGAGTCTCACTATTAGATTGGACTCATAGTGATCGACCTCTTACAGCCTCCCAAGAGCTGGGAATACAGGCATACACGTGCCCAGTCTCAATTGTTGTCTCAGCACATCTCAGGGGCGGGGCCAGTAGAGCAGGCTTGAGATCAAACCCCCAGCCCCTGCACCTGAAGAAAGTATTTCTTTGCCTTTACATTTCTGGGGGGTCGTGAGGTTTTAGGAATCAAGCTCATGACTTTGCTTGTCAGGCAGGTACTGTGCCATTGATATATATCTCTGTCACTGTTACATTTTTCGATTTTACATATTTACTAAAATTTGTATAGGCATCCCATCTATTTCACTTTTGGGAATGCCAAAGACAGTCAGCAAATATAAATAGTTCCACAGATGTTAGATTGTACTAATCATTGTTGTTTTCTGCTGTACGATTTGATAGGTGCCTGCACTATGCTGTTGCCAATTGGCTGCTGTCACGTGACCCTTGCCACTTCATGATGCAGTCAAACCCATTTAGTTACGGTGCTTTCCAGGAATACTAGTTCTCCCCTCCTGAATCCATTTCTCAAGGTTTTACTGAAGGGAACATTTTCTCGACATTCCAGTGCAGCAGATTAGGATTGACATGACAGACCCACTCTGGCATTACCACTTCCCTAAGCCTCCAAATCCTTTCAGCAACAGTAAAACATGAAATGTAAGGCATCTCCGTCTCATTCGCAGTGGGCCATATTCTGATGCATATACCAGCCAGTGAAATAAAGCCTTTGTTTACTCCATGAGCTGCAACATTAAATTCAAAATCACTGCTTAACAGGTCTGAATCAATAAACTCAGCCTCATCCAGGGATATGATTTCTGGTCATTGTCCCACATATAAGGTCCACTTGGGGCCAGGGAGATGGCTCAGTGGAATAAACACTTCCCTGGCAAGCGCAAGGGCCTGAGTTCAATCTCCGGTTCTGCCAAAAAAAAAAAAAAAAGTCCACTCACATATTGTGCATCATGCCTCAGACTATAGGCAAAAACTCAAGAAGTTGTTTGAGAGAATAGTGGGCCTCCTCGTGGATAACACTGTGTACCTCACTGTTGACCGTCTCCTTCAACTCAAACTTAGTGACAGGAATCAAGGCCACGGTGCATGGTGTGACTGGGCCCCACATAGTGTCAGCATTATTATGCCTGGGCAGCACAGGATTAGTTCACCCACTTATACCAGCATAATCTAAGTCCACAGGGGTGGGATGTGTATGCCTCTACTTCAGAGGGTAGGGAGTTCTCTTCCTCTGGTACAATAATCTCTTAACAGTCTAGATGCTCATCACTGTCGGCCTCATCACGATCCACCTAAACATTTTAATTCCAGTGTACAAGATCCCATTCTGTTCCAATCAGAGTGCTAACTTCACTCTTTTTGAGGAAGAGCATTAAACTTACACTGCCATTTCAGCAAGTCAAATTATTAGGGCCTGGATTTTGGTGTTTGCAGTCTTAGTCACGTGGCTGAAGCACATGAGGTAACTTTTCAGGACAGACTCAGAGACTTTTCAGTTTTTGTGTGTTTATAGCTAGGAATTCAAATCTTTGAGGTATTTGTTTTCCTTTATCCTCACAGAAGAATTTGATTGCTCATGGATTGGTGGAGGTAATTGCTGTCCTTCCTTAGCTTGTGCAATGATGCTACAAGGCAACCAGCAATTATGATTGTATTTCAAACTCTGCCAAAAATATTCAAATGTTTCATAATGAAATTCCTTCCATCACATAAGTGGCATATTAGGACAATCAAATGGATCTACATTGTATTGTTTTAAACAGTTCACAGCAATGACTGTTTTCTTCCTCACAGTACTATGGCAACTTTTGATCTCATCACATTTGAGAAGCAACTTCAGGAAGCCCTAAAGCCATTAAAGAATTTCATCTTTAAAATTCTGTTTCTCGTGACTGAGGAGATAGCTCAGTTGACTAAGCGCTTGCCTGGCAAGTGCAAGAGCCTGAGTTCAATCTCTGGTTTTGTGGGGTGGTGTGTGTGATTCTGTTTCTAGAGTCACTAATAGTACAAAAATCTGTATCAGTCAATACTTACCAGAGAAACAGATTTATTTATTTATTTTTATTCTTGTTTTTTCTTTTGGCAGAACCGGGGCTTGAACTCATGCCCTTGCGCTTGCCAGGGAAGCGCTTATTCCACTGAGCCATCTCCCCAGCCCCTATTTATTTATTTTTATGCATTTAGTACAGGATCTGTAGATCTTACTACACAGATTGGATTCTCAAAGTAGAGAGGGGTAGGCTATAAATATTTAAAGATTTTAAATTTCTGGATTGAGTTGAAATTATAGCACCACATTTCCAAGAAAAGTGTACCTTTTGCACAAGAAATTTGAATAAAATCATACCAACATATACAAAAATGAAATTGTCCAAAAGTAATTGTAAAGAAGAAAATCATTAAAGCATATACATAAAAAATATTAGCAATGGAAGTACAAAATTAAATAGCGTCTTATTCCACATGAGAAAAAAAAAGCAACTGTGTAAAAAACTAGACTAATTATTTCAAAGGACTGAAAGAAAAATAAAAAAGATCTGTTCTCACTTTATGCTTAGCAAACATACTTTTGAAAACTAAAAGTAAAATATTTTCCAGTTACACAAACTCAGGGCTTGGGAGATACAATAAGTGCCTGCCTCGCAAGTGTAAGGTCCTTAGTTCAATCCCTGGTACTAAAAAAAAAAAAAAATTACAAGTATACAAACTTGAAATATTCTGCTACCTCCAGGTGCAGCATAGTCCTGCGTTAGTTATGCAGGACTATGTAAAATATAATTATATTAGATGAACATATTTAGAAGGTCACTGAAAGCCTGGCGTGGTGGCATAGGCCTGTAATCCCAGCACTCGGGAGGCTGAGGCAGGAGGATTGTTGTGAGTTGAGACCAACCTGAGCTACAGAGTGAGTTTAAGGCCAGCCTGAGCTGCACAGTGAGACCCTGTCTCAAAAAAAAGACAAAAAGAAAAAAAAAACCCAAAAAACAAAGGTCATTGACAAGAGAGAACTAATATCAAGTCAATAGAAAAAAAAGAAAAAAGAAATTTGCAATGTATTAATTATTGAATCTGTCCTGTTAATTTGATTTGAAACTGTTTCATTGCTATTTGTTCTTCAATAAAAAAAAGTCATAACATAAAAAAGTAAAAAAAAATGAAAAAAAGAAAAATAAATAAATAAAATAAAGTCAATAGACAATGGAAATACACTTTTTAAAGTTTCTAATACCAAAAGAAAATATCATACTATATTTTATAAGTGGATTATAAGTCAGAGATAGTGTAAATCATAAAACAAAAATTAAGATTAAACAAATTCAGAAAATTAATTAAATATTAATTCAAGGTTAAATTAAATAGTTCAAAATAATATTCAAAAATTAAATCATGTGTCCAACTAAGGGGCCAGAATGTATAGTATCATATGTATGAATCTGTATTCAAATCAGAGTACACACACAGTATTTGATTAGGTTAATGCACATCAAGTATGTGTTATGTTACTTTATAAAATGTATAAAGTAAGAAAAAGTTTTCATGATAGTGAGGAATTACTAAGAATAAAACATAACAAAAATACTGGACTGAAAAGTAAAAGACCAGCACTTCTAACAGTTTGGGCATAGGATATCACACAACGTTCTAGCATGTGGTGGGTGTGGACAGTGTCCATGGCACTAACTGTTGGCCAGTTGTCATTTGTGGGACTGAGCTACTGCTACTTCCTTGATAATCACCTTGTAGACTTGGACAGAATCATGACTCATATGGTGCAGGAGAAGCCTATTTGTTTTTATTGTTGTTTGTTTTTCTGTATTTTAGGAAAGGGTCTACAGGGTATTCAGGGTCTCACTACTAAATTGGACTAGTGATCCACTTGTTTGCAGCCTCCCAAAAGCTGGAATTATGGGTAGGCACCACCACACCCTGTCTCAATTGTCTCAGCGTGTCCCAGGGGTGGGTTGGTATGGCAGGCCCAGGGATCAAACCCCTGCCCCTGTAATCCATTGAGCTTTTTGGCCAGCCCAGAGAAGTCTATTTGTAGAGTATGCAGATGAAAATATTTTGCTGCTGTATACAAAAGAATAATTGAAAGACTGTTGTTGTATACCTCTTTTTCTCTTGTGTTTAATTGTTTGCCCTATTTTGTGAGTTCTTTTCATTCTCACTCATGGAATAGTGGTCATTTTGATCCCTCTCTTGAATATCTTTTAGCAATCTGCTTAGTGTTGTTGGCATTTTCATCATGAAATTCTTTAGTTGTTCTTTGTCATAGAAATATTCCATTTCTCTATTAAACATGAAAGAGTTTTTGCAGGGTATATCAGTCTGGGTTGGAATTTGTTGTCTTACGAGGCTTGAAGTACTTTGCTCTATGCTTTTCTTCTTCTTCTTTTTTTTTTTTTTTTTTTTTTTTTTTTTTTTTTTTTTTTTTTTTTTTTTTTTTTTTTTTTTTTTTTTTTTTTTTTTTTTTTTTTTTTTTTTTTTTTTTTTTTTTTTTTTTTTTTTTTTTTTTTTTTTTTTTTTTTTTTTTTTTTTTTTTTTTTTTTTTTTTTTTTTTTT
>PVKA01021458.1:0-18093 GCA_004027165.1 Ctenomys sociabilis | reverse complement strand
TGATCTGTTTCTTTTCTCTAGCAGCTTTTAGTGTACTGTTCCTATGCTGAATTTCTTGAATCTTGATTATTATATGCCTGGGTGTGGTTTTAATTGGGTTGATGTTATTTGGAGTTCTACATGCTTCAGTTACTAAATGTCAGATTGTTTCTCCATATTTGGGAAATTTTCTAAAATTACTTCTGCCCACATTGTTTTTATATTATCTGTATTGACTCCTTCCTTCTCATTGATGCCTATTAGTCTCATGTTGTTCATCTTTGCATCATCTTGCAGATGTTGAATTATTTTTTTCCTGCATCTTAGGGTTTTTGTTTTGGTGGAACTGGGGATTGAACTCAGGCCCTTACACTTGCCTGGGAAGCGCTTATTCCACTGAGCCATCTCTCTGGCCCATCCTAGTTGTCTTCAAGGTCTATTTTCACTTTCATTCCAAGGTTTTGCCAGCTTGTGATTGAGGGTTTAATTTCCTGTATAACACTTTGAATCTGTTTCATGCATTTTATTTCTTTCCTATATTGCTCAATCAAGGATTCCATCATTTTCTGTTCTTTTTTTTTTTAATCAGTATCTTCTTTAGAAGCACTTAGTACTACTTTTATTATAGTTATCATTTCTTTTTTTTTACTGCAGAAATTATTTCTGATTGCCTCTATACCTTTCTTTTTTTTAATTGTCTTTTTGAGACAGGGTCTCACTATGCATTTCAGGATGGCCTTAAGCTCACTTTGTAGCTCAGGCTGGTCTCGAACTCACAATAATCCTCCTGCCTCAGCCTGCTGAGTCCTGGGATTACAGGCATGTGCCACCACACCCGGCTCGCCTCTATACTTTTCTGCAATTGTTTCCTTACTTCAGATGCTATCATTTCAGAGATTTCAGGTGTGTGATTTCCAGTTTCTTCTATGCTATTGTTTCCTGCATTTGTTCTGGGTGGGCTCAGCCCAGAGAATGCATTTTGCTCTTTCTTTTTGGTGACCTTTTTGTTTTGTTTTAAAGGTACCAGGGATTGAACTCAGGACCTTGTGCTTGCCAGGCAAGTGCTTAGTCTATTGAGCTATCTCCCCAGCTGCTCTTTCTTTTTGTCATTTTGTGTAGCACTGTCTTTTGACCTTTGGTGTAGAGCTTCAATACAGTTATTACCTTAGCACTTAGTAGATCTGGATCTATCAAGTTCAAACTGGTCCAAGTGGGTGTGGCTTGTGTTTGGCTGCTGTGCTCCACTTCTTCCTGCTGCAGCCCTTGGAGGTGAACCTCTGTGCCACTCTGCCAAGATGTTCTGCTCCTGGATCAGCTGGGTGGTTCTTGCCTCCAGCCTCTCTGTAGGGAGTTCTGCTGCAGGGTTCCACACCAGGTCTTTCTGACGAGGAAGTTCCACTTACACTCTGGGCCTGAGAATCTGGCATGCCCTAGGTGGTCCCACTCACACTCCTGGCCTGGATCAAATGAGGATCTTGCAGGCTGTGGGCAGTCTCACTCACACGCTGGGCCTGGACTCTGGGTCGAATCTCATATGATTTTCTTACAGTTGGTTTCCTTTCTTTGTTTATTTTCTTACCCTGATTGGTGTCTTCTTTCTGCTGGTGTTCTTATACTTGTGCTCTTTGTTTTCCCATTTTAATATATGCTTCAAAGCATTCTGAAGAACTGGTTTGTTGTGAATAAATTCTTCAATTGTTCTTCGTTATGGAAGTATCTTATTTCTCCATTAGTTTTAAGAAATAATTTTGTAGGGTAGGTCAGTGTGGAACGTAGGTAGTTTTCTTTCTGAACTTGTAATAGCTCATTCAAATTCCTCTAGATTGGAGGTTTGTGTTAAGTTTGCTGTAATTTTGAGGGCGTCCCTTAAAGGTGATTTATTTATTTTCTCAAGCCTCATTTAATACTATGTTTCTGTGCTGAATTTCTGGAATCTTGACTGATACATTCATTTTGGTCATCACCCCATATCCAGGGAACAAGATTAGTTCCATAACAAGCACAAATCCCACTGATAATTTGGCTGGATTATACAGCACATGTCTGGGGCCTTCCATGGACCTACCACAGACCTGTAGGCACATAGTGAAGTTTTACTAATTGTACTTTTCTATTGTTTTTTCCTTGCTCTGTCCCATTGGGGCATTTCATTCGATTTGGTTTTGCTTACATTTTTGTGGTTATTTGTGCTTCTTGCTCTCATTTTGTTTTTCACTTTCTTTCAAAATTAGATTTTTTACCTCACTCTTTTATACTCATCTTCATGCTTTCTTTCCCCAATTATCTTACTTCATTTTAATATTTTCATACTTTTTTTATGTATTTAGCTCACGAGCTGTAGGGTTTCACTATACAGGTCAGACTTGCAGTGGTCCTCCTGTTTCAGCCTCCCAAGTGCTGGGATTACAGGCATGGGCCACCACACCCAGTCTCAGTTGCTGTCTCAGCATGTCCTAGGGGTGGGGCTGGCATGACACACCAGGAATCAAACCCTCATCCCTGAGTCTGTCTAAGCAGTGCTTTAATACACTGAGCCATTTGGCCAACCCTACTTTTATACTTTTTAAAACTTTAATGCCTCTTTTACTGGCTCACTTTAACACTCCCTTGCTTTCTCTTCCTTTCTTTCCTGCCCATATCCCCTTACTAAACTGTGACCTTATTTATCTCTGTCTTTTACCCTGTCAATGTTAAAATTCCACTTGCATTCAAGAGTGTAAAAATTACTCCACTAATTAGAAAATGATTGGATACAAATCCTGGCATATATTGGAGTTTGTCATATAAAAATAGAATTTGCTCTTATCATTAAAGTTTTCAGGTTAATAGTTAGCACTTGGTCAGTAGCCAGGAAATTTTGTACACACAGGAGAACAGCATTAATGTATCTATCGCAACTAATAAGTAAAATATGTTGTAAGCTCCATATTGACAATTGTACAGAGAAATATTTGTATAAAGAGGATGGGGTTAAAGGCATTATTCAAATTAGTATGAAGTGATCAGCAGTTTTATGTGAAGTAGAAAAACTATAGGGGAAACAACCCACTTGGACCCCTCTCCTGTCCCTCTCTCAGACAGGAGCTTTCTTTCCCTCAATAAATTTATTCTGCTCATAAAGAAAAAAAGAAAGCCTATGGTGGGTTAATCAGACCAGGTTTGGGAGTAGAAAGAGATCATCTCTAGGTACAGTGGCCACCTGGAGTGTTAAAGAGACTAAAGAGAAAGAGCTCAGCTACTGACTGATGTGGAAGGGAGGAAGGGAGGATCAGGAGGATCAGGGAGTCACAGTCTGGACCTGGTGTGTGGCATAGTAGCCAGTGGAAGTTGGGAGAGCGAATGAGGGTGGGGAGAGTGTTCGAGCCAGGGTTAGAGGAGCAGTACATAGCTTAAGCTTTGTGGATGTGGCCCTTGGAGGGCAGCTCTGGGTGTGTACGATGAGTAGGCTGGGTGGATCAGTTAGCTAGCGGAGGTAGGCAGCCTTAGTGGCAGCAGCAGAAGGGAGAGGCACAGTGCAGGCCAGCTGTAGGGTGCCATGATGCAGGACTCTTGGCAGGCACTGCTAGGGACATGGTCTCTGTTTGGGGTCCTGTTGTGGGTATGGGTAAGGGGTAAGGTGCGTCTTGTGTAGACTCCTGTTAATTATGTGTTAGGGAAATATCAAAGGTATTGTGTTCTGGTCATCTAGAGGCATTGGGGCTTAAGAATGACAGAGAGGTGAAGTTTGAGATTCCGCAGAGGGCAGGTTAGCAGAGGCAGGGGTGAATGACAGTTTTTGTTTTTATTTTAGTATAGACAAAGGTGAAGGAGAAGGAAGGAGAATTTCCCTTTGGGAGCAGAGATAGGTAATTGTTCCGCCCACACCTGGTGTGTCAAAAGGAGGCGCAGCAGCAGCAGCAGCGGGTCGTTTCTAAGCATCTTCAATTAAAATCAAGGCCGAGGGGGCTGGGGAGATGGCTCAGTAGAATAAGAGCTTGCCTGTCAGGCACAAGGGCCTGAGTTCAATCCCTGATTCCACAAAAGGAAAAAAAAAAAAAAAAAAAAAAGCTGTGAGGGAACGTGGGTGAGAAGCCAAGGGCAGTCGTCCCCACGGCGGTCGATCACTCAGTCACCAAGCAGAGTCGGTCTCCTAGCGACGTGTCCTGTGACGAGCGCTTGGTTGCAGGCAGAAAGGGAGAAGCGAGTCTTTTTTTTCTGTGCCAAGCGCTGAGAGCAGAGAGCAGAACTGAGAAGCAATGGACAGCAGAGAGGAACGAGGTTTAAGCGGAGAGGGGTCAAGTTTCAGAGAGAAAAAAACCGACTAGGAGCTTTCAAGCTCTCAGCTGCCTGCACAAAGGCTGGTTCAAGGCGGGTCTTAGAGGCGCAGACAGTGATAGCAACCCAGAGACAGAGCCAGTTTACCCATCTGAAGCACTCAGTTTAGCAGGAGTTGGGGAGATTTCTGAATTTATGCCAACCTGGAGGAAGGGTTAGGGAGGAAATGAAAGGAGAGACAGATGGCGCGGGGAGGGCTCACTCTATCGGAAATGTCTAGTGAGATCTGGCACAGCAGAAGCTGCAGGAGATGGTAGGGACCAGGGTCTGGAAGTACTGCCAGGTGGCCTTAGCCAAGAAAGAGGTTTTAGAGAGCTTAAACCTTTCCAGAAAGAGCTTGTCTCTTGGTTCTTGGCACCATAAGGTAACATAAATAACAAGCAGAGACCACCAGGCTTGGGTAAACGCAACATGACAGGAATTTAGGGTGCTTGTGTTCAAAGAGAGAGCCTGATAATGCCTTCTGCGCCAAACAAAGAGAATTTTTCCCTTTTATAATGATGGAGAGACAGCAGGGGACATTAGGCAGGACGATCCCAATGAGCACATCAGTGTATAAAGTTTTGTGGAAGTCTTGCATTTCAATGGGCTACGTCCTCTGAAGTGTCCATTATAAAAGTTTGGGTGTCTCAGATGTCATCAGGACCTGCAAAGCTGTTTGCCCTGCCTCATCTCCTTCCCCATGTTGGCCAATGGTGGCCTCAGTGCTGAATTGAGTTCCCTGCAGAGAGCAGTGCTTCTGCTGGCAAACAGGCTGGGCACTGGGAGAGTCAGGCCAGGTTGGAGAATTAAAGCCTTCATACTCAGAAATAAGTTTATGCTCAAGATTCAGGTATATTCCAGAAAAAGTAATCCCAAAGTTTGAGGGAGTTGGAATTCTTGATTTTATCCTTACTCTTTTGCAGAATATTACAATCCTGGGACTCTAATTTCTTCATTTACTCAAACATTGTGTTCTTCTCTGGGGCGTTACATTTTCAAATGAGTAGAGGGAGACACAATGTGAAAATACTGAGAATGAAACCAACTGCCTCATTTCCAATAGCAGGTAGGTCTTGCCTTCGCTTCAATTTATCTTGGGGTTACCTCAATCAATGATATTTTCTAACATCAGGGAGTGATTTCTGTAGAGGACATTAACCCTGAAACCTTTTGAGCACATTTTTGACCCACTTTCAAGATGAGTCCACTTGCAGTAAGAAAACCACGGCTAGGATTAAAGCCTTCAAATGGAACCATGCTTCATGCCAGGTGAGATCATCACTGTGGAAGAAAGAGAGTACCAGAATTTTCTGTGTTAGAATTTATCATCTGAGCTCCATGCAAACTAAAAGAGATGTTTGCTTGACTGGCTAAACTCCCATTGTGGATCAGGAGCCAATCAGCGATGAAGGCTCTGTCTGAAGTACCCAATCAGGTGGGCTGAGGAAGGAGGGCACTTCCTGTGTCATGGCGCCAAACAGCATGGCTTGGTTTCATTGCTGAAAACTCCCACCTGATTAAACAGCCTGTTCTGTAACATCTGCTGGCTGCAACCTGCATTCAAAGGATTCTGGGAGCCTCTCACACCACACAATGGTGACTTTGTGGGATGGGTGCAAGGATGGGATGGAATTGGGTGAGTTCTGGAAATAAGTGGCTAAAAGGATCTATGCCAAAAATAATCTGCTTTGCTCCTGAATCTAAGGTCTTCCTGATCTTTGGTTCAGCATCATCATCTGTCCCTTTCCTGCTCAAAGCAGAATTTTAGGTCGCTGGCATCCCATCCCCACTGTGACTGCTGGCTGAATTGCCTACTTGGGTGGCCCCAGGCATAGCTTTGTCTTAATCTGAGGAGACCCGGGGCTTTGGGGAAGCCCTGGGTTCCATACTCAACAGAACATTTATCACTTTAATTGCTTACATGAGACCTCTACTCACGATGGTGTTACTGTGTGAACAGTCCTTGTGGCCTCACAACATTCGGGAATGAGGTTGTGGACGAAAAGGGGGCTCATGGGAGAGATCTTAGTGGAAATGACACTAAGAAGAACCCCGGGAAGTACCCCGGATGGAACAGCCATGCAGCTGCTCAGTCAGTCTGGAAGTAATCATGGATAATCAGAGCACAGTCCTCATTCACTTGGTTAGGGACCACCTGTATAATAATGTGTCTCTGGATGTAAAACAACCATTCTGGTCCTATGATCTCTAACCAGTTTCCTGAGCATGCATGATTTAAAGGGGACTGAGATTTTAGAGAAAAACTCAATGATTTTCTCTTTAAGTACCAGGACACTCAGGAGCTTAGTAGGGAGTGGCTGTAGCTCTGTTTAATGGAGAGATGGCTGCATTGCTTGTTGGAAAGAAAGTTTACTCTTGGTCCAGGATTCTAGGCAATTCTATTCTCATTTCAGTTCTTATAAAAAAAACAATGCCTAATTTCACAATTCTGTCTCAGATCTTAGATTCGCTAGGTGCCTTCTTTACATATTAATAAAGTAAAAGTTTCTTTACTTACAGAATTTTAAGTGAGGTTTTCTGTAGAATTTAGAATGCTGAGGAAGCTGTGGGGTATGTTGATGTATTATCAAGGGAAGGGAAAGTTTCTGAGAAGGCCAGCTTCCTGAATGTGCTGCCTGTTAAACCCACTGACATGTGCAAGAAAGTGTGATGTGGGCAAATATATGTGTCATGTTGGTATGATGGGAAAGGGAAAGGGGTTTCATCTGTGAAATAGTGGAGAAACTCAGCAGATTATTGTTAAACATTATTTTAATAACTGAAAGTGATTTAGGTGGACATTGTATAAATGTGTATGGATCCTGGTACTAAATACATAAATATATATATTGGCCTGTACCTTTACTTTAAATTGTAATGCTCAAGAGACCCTGAGTTAAAGCTATAGCAATGAAAAGGAAAATAAATTAGTGCAAATCTTACTTTTAATTTTGAATTTTACTCATTTTTCACACCAGGGGCACATACTACAATTTCTGCTCATCGTTGGGTATAACAGCAATAAATATCTGCTCTAACAGAATCAGGGAACCACAGGTTGACAGCTAGTAATTTTGTTATTATTTTTTTAAAATCTCATGTACTTTAGTGTATATAATATACTTTGAAATCACTAGCTGTTCCATAAGCTAGGTATCAATACATTAAAACAATCATAGATTGGAACAGCTAGTGATTTCAAAGTATATTATATACACTAAAGTACATGAGACATTTAGTGCTTTATTATGAGTTTTGCTTTGTGTTACATAAACTTCCCCAAATACAGATAAGGATTTGTGGGCTGAGCAAGCTTTAAAAAAAGCCAGACACAATGATGTTTGCTTGATCACTGTGTCAGCCTCCCCAGTACTGGGATTACAGGCCTGAGCCATTATGTCTGCTTTTGGGGCGGGGAGATGGCTCAGTGAAATAAGCACATCCCTGGCAAGCGCAAAGGCCTGAGTTCAATCCCCGGTTCTGCCAAAAAAAAAAGGCTAATCATTATGTCTGCTTTTGGTGACCGGCACCATATGCCCAGAGCTCCAGGGCATGTCCTGTTGTATATTTTGTAACTTTTCAATACATATTATTTTTAATTTCCTTTGGGTTGATCAGGATATTTTTCCTATTCAAACTCAAGCAGCGTTTGTCCTGCCATGGTCTGCAACTCACTGCTTCTTTTAGTTTTGTAGTTTACTCTTTTTTTTTTTCAGTGGTTGACTTTTTTTTTTTTTTGGGTGGTTCTGGCTGCCTTAAGGGCAGGTCTGGTAATGCAGCTGGAGGTGGGGATCGAACCACAGTATACTGCACCTGACTATATTTGCATGAGCAGGCGCTTAAACAACTGAGCTAACTGGTGGAACTCCCAGTGGTTGACTTCTTGATGATACTCATGCTTTCAGTGGTGTGATGGAATCTCAGTGTTGTTTTAATTTGCATTTCTTGAATGACAAATGATGTTGAACATTTTTGCATATATTTACTTACCATTTGTATTTCTTCATCTGAGAAGTATATATAATCTCAGATGCCCATTTTTGGATTGGATCTTTGAATTTGGCAAGAGGCTAATTTTTTTTTTTTAATAATTATTTATATATTCCAGATAGGACTTTGTCAGAGGGATATCAGCTACAATTTTTTCCCAGTTCATGGGTTTTCTTTTTTAATCTGTTAGAGATTTCTTTTTCAAAAAATCTTTTATGGGGCTGGGGAGATGGCTCAGTGGAATAAGTGCTTCCCTGGCAAGTGCAAGCACCTGAGGTCAATTCCTGGTCCCGCAAAAAAAAAAAAAAAAAAAAAAAAAAAAAAATCTATCTATTTATCTATCTTATCTATTTATTTATTTATTTATGCAGGATCTCACTATTCAGCTTGGACCTGTAGTGTTCATTCTGTGTCAGCCTCCACAGTACTGGGATTACATGCCTGAGCCACTGTGTCTGCTTTTGGTGACTGGTACCCTATGCTCAGAGCTCCAGGGCCAGCATGGCCTGTGGTACCGAGAATCTGACACAGGTCCTTGCATTTGCTAGGCAGGCACTTAGACTATCAAGCTATCTCCCCAGCCCAGTTGGAGATTTCTTTTGAAGTACAGAAACTTCAAAACAGGAGATACCAGTTTCTTTGATTATTTCCCATGCAGTTTGGTTTTTGTTTATGAACTCTGTCTACCCCTATGCCTTTAATTTTCTGCATATATTTTCCTTCAGGAGATTTAGTGTTTCTGCCTTAATGTTAAAACTACAGACTAAATGTCTGTAGTTTAGTTCATGGTGATAGACATGGGTCTAATTTTCACCTTCAACATGTGAAAAGCCAGTTTTTCCAGCGCCATTTATTTATTTTTATTTTTTAATTTAATTTTTTTATTTTATTGAACTACAAATGTCAATCAGACAGTTTCAAGACACCTTAACAATACAGATTCAATAAATTAATACATTGCAAACTGTTTTCATAATGTTTTGGTACTGTACAAGGTACATACATGATATTATATTTACAGATATTATTTTAGCAGATATCTCTTATCAGTGAATTAAGAGTGTAGCTGCTTACTTATTTTTTATACCTGAATTATATCAAAAATTCAATAATTATTTTCCTAGTGGATGACCGAAGTACTAGAAGCCGACATAATATCCTGTCCAACCACCATTATTGCAGATCTTGCCTCTCATAGAATTATGTAGAAGCACAGTGTTATCTATCCCAATTGTACTGTCTATACACACACATCATGATTTTTTCTTTCTACACCCCTTCCTTTGTCTACACCTGTCAAAGGTGGGCACTCCATTGACATTCAACTAACTTAGGTGCTTGAACTCAACACCACAGTCCAACACAGTCCAGCATTCTACAACAATAGTGAGTTATTCAAAGAAATTGTCTACCATAGCCATTTACAGTTCAGCTTAATATTATGGCCCCATTTCTGCTGGATGGTTAAGACCTAGATAGATCAAGACTTATATACCAACACATGAACTTTATATTTCCTATGTGGTCAGTGAAGTCCTCTCAGAGTTTATCTTGTAGTCCTGTACATTATTCTGTAGTTCCTTTATCTGTGTCATCCATGTGGATGAGTCATGGCCAATGCTTGACCAGTTTGCTCTCTGTGAGAGCTTTTTTTTTTTTTTGTCTTTTTGAGACAGGGTCTCACTATGCAGTTCAGGCTGGCCTTAAGCTCACTTTGTAGCTCAGGCTGGTCTTGAACTCACAACAATCCTCCTGCCTCAGCCTCCCGAGTGCTGGGATTACAGGCCTGCGCCACCACGCCCAGCTACCTGTGAGAGCTTGAGAGAAAGTTTTCTCTTCATGTGACTCTCCCCAGGCACACTATAGAACTTCAATCTCTTGCCTCTGTGGCTGAATAATCTCCTTGTTCAGAAAATTTGGAGCTCACCTGAGTTGCATGATGTTGCAGTACAGGTTCTTCTATGTCCTGAGTCTTCGCTGACCTTGAAAGGCTAGGGCCAAAATGTTGGCTGGCCTTGTGGCTCTTCTATTTCTCCAACTCTGACTTGTGAACTTAGGTTGTTAACCATCCAGAAGAAAAGCTGATTAGTATCCTGCAGCATATGCCATTCACTTTGACTTATCTGACTCAATTGATTTTAGTTGTTGTACGTTTCCTTTTGTATTTCTGCTTTTCGCTTGTTATACTAGGGAGACTATACGATATTTACACATGTGTGTCTGGTTTATTTCACTTATGAGTATATGTTCAAGTGGCATCCACTTCAGTATAAATGCTTCAAACTTATCATTCTTAATAGCTGAGTAATACTCCATTATATAGAAGTACCACATCTTTTTCAACCATTCCTCATGTGATGGACATCTTGGTTGTTTCCAAGATTTTGCTATCACACATTGCGCTGCTATAAACGTAGGTACACATATATCTCTATGATACAATGTATCCAGATCCTTTGGGAAAATTCCCAGTAGGGGGATAGCCAGCTTGAATGGGATTTCTAGTCCTACTCTTTTGAGGAGTCTCCACACTGATCTCCATCCACAATGGTTGTACCAGTCTACATTCTCACCATCAGTGGAGAAATGTTCCCTTTTCCAGCGCCATTTACTAAAGAGGCTATATTTCTTCCCATGAGAATGTTTGGACCCTTTGTTAAATATAAAGTGGTTGAGTGTGTTTGTAGTTTTGTTTCCATCATCTAGTCTGTTCCATTGATTCTCAGGTCTGTCTTTATGTCTGTGCTATGCTTATTTTATCACAGCAGCTTTATAATATAATTTCTGGTCAGGGATTGTGAGGCCTCCCACCTTTCTCTTTGTTGCTTAGGATTGTTTTTTGTATTATGGGTCTCTTCTGGTTCCAAATGAATTTGAAAAGTGTGTTTTCTAGTTCTGAGGTGATATAAAGTTTTATTAGAGGAATGAGTTGAGATTTAGTTTTTCCATGTAACTATACCAAAGACAAGTGAGATAGGCACATGTGTCCAGTAAACTACATCACTTACTTGCAGTATACATATCAATAAACTGAGAAAGATAGGAGGCTGTTTACCTTTGTAATTTTGGAAGTACAATTGACATATATGGTGCTCTTTGTAAGAAACAGCTCTTGAAGAATAAAGAAAACTCTTGTGCTTTGTAGCATCTCTTCAGTTGAGTAATGATATGTTTCTCTGTATTGCTGGGAAACCTCATAAATTACAGTTCAGCAAATTTAAAGTCTTATGCAATGAAAGTATTGATCCATATTCTATGTATAGTACAGGGTCTCACTGCAGCTTGGACACATAGTGATCCTGTGCAGCACTGGGATTACAAGCTTGCATCACTATATCTGGTGTCAGTGGCCATCTCAGCATACTTGGGGTGGGGCATGTGGTGCCAAGGATCAAAACCCGGTCCCTGCACTTGCCTAAGCAGGTGTTTAGTCTGCTGAGCTATGTTACTGGCCCTCTCCAATTTATATTGTGTAACCTTAGTTGTAGTAAGTTCATCAGCACATTATATAATGGCTTTTCTCTTGAAGATATAAATAATATGCAAGAAACATTTTAATATGTTAGTGTTAGAGGAAAGTTTGCAAGGAAATTAGCCATTTCCTTCCTTTAGGGGGCTAGGGGACATATTAAATAACATCTTAGCATTTTTATTAAGAATAGGATTATTTTAATCATTCCTAGGATGTCTACAACATAGGCCAAATCAGGGACAGTGTTGAGAGTTTGAATTAAGCAGCCATTATTTTTATCAGTTATGATTGTCTTAGAATTTGAACTCTTATAGAATGATAAGAAATAATTATAAATTGTTATAGAGAAAACTTGAGAACATGGACCGCATAACACATTATCATAGTGATCATGATGACATTGTTATATTAGATGATGTGAAGAAACTTTTTTCTAGCTTCTTTGCATACAGTTTTCTTTTCCATCCTTTGAATATTGCCCAATAATACAGTATATATGTTATTTTATTTCCTGTGCTATCACAGTTCATTGAGGCTAGCCACACTAGGTCTGTTTGCAGAAGGCTTTCTGAATTATCACCATATTTTTACAACACATCTTAAAATCTAAAATTTCACAAGAATTTTTTGATTCTGACTCAAAAGGATTTCTTTCTTTCCTCCTTCCTTCCTTCCTTCCTTCCTTCCTTCCTTCCTTCCTTCCTTCCTTCCTTCCCTCTCTCTCTTCTCTCTGTCTCTTTCTTTCTTTCTTTCTTTCTTTCTTTCTTTCTTTCTTTCTTTCTTTCTTTCTCTCCTACTTTCTTTCTTTCTTATATTTAGTACAGGGTCTACAGGGTCTCACTACACAAATCAGACTCAGAGATTCTATTTTCACCCTCCCAAGTGCTGGAATTACAGGTGCATGCCACTATGCCCAGCTGTAAAAATATAGTGATGATTCAGAAAGGAAATAAAATAACATATATGTTGTATTATTGGGCAATATTCAAAGGATGGAAAAGATACTGTATGCAAAGAACCATGTGGATGAGTTACAGCCATTGCTTGACCAATTTGCTCTCTGTGAAAGCCTGAGAGAATATTTTCTCTCCATGTGACTTTCCTTAGGCACACTATACATTATTGATCACATTCCTCTGTGGCTCCATAATCTCCTTGATCAGAAAATTTGGGGCACAACTGAGTTACATGAGGTTACAGTACAGGTTCTCCTATGTTCTGAGTCTTCACTGACCTTGAAAGGCTAGGGCCATAATTTTGGCTGTCCTTGCAGCCTTTCCTCTTCTCCAATTTTTGGTCTAGAGGGTTACGTGAACCCTCCAGAAGAGAAGCTGATTATTAACCTGTAACATATGCAATTTGGTTTACCCTCACTATCAGTCTAAATATCAAACATCTTAGGCATAATGTGGAATAGGTATTTTCCATCAAGTATTGATGTATTGAACATTAAGTCCTTATAGAATATGAGGAAAAAATAGAAATAAATAGGAATAGACAGAAATTTACACAGAAATTTAGAAATCTAACCATATACAGTATTGTAGCAGGACTGAACTGTGACTTTTTTTTCCCTTATGTCTCTCTTATTTTTTCATTTATTACCCATTAAAAAAAAGTTTACTTGTGAGATAATATGGTAATAATTGGTATATCATGACAAGAAATATGTATTTAGCAGACAAGAATGACAGGCATTCCAAGCGTGAGCCTTCTCATTGCTATCTTCAGTGCAGTTGTTTGGTTCACAGGTATCAGCATATATAGATAGTCAGGTTTAGTATCCGCCGTAGGAATTTTGATTGAAATTGCACTAAATCTATATAGAAGTTTTGGAAATATGTCTATTTTTACAATATTTATTTCTTCCTACAAAAGAACAGGAGATATATTTCCATTTTCTGCTATTCACTTCAATCTCCTTTTTCAGAATACTATAGTTCTCAGTGTGGAGGTCTGTTATGTTCTGCATTAGATTGATTCCTAGTGATTTGTTTTTATTTTGTGTCAGGATCAAACTCAGGACCTTGTGCTTGCTAGGCAGACACTTAAGCCACTGAGCTATTTCCCCAACCCTTTTTCTTTATTTTTTTCTTCAATGCTCTTGTGAAAGGTATTGTTTTCCTGCTTTCCTTCTCTGTGAGAGTTTGTTTTTCACGTATAGGAAGCCTATTAATTTTGTTGACTTTGAATCCAGCTATGCTATAGTATTGCATTGTCATTCTCATTTAAGTTTAGAAACTATCTCATTTCTTCTTTAACTTTATGTGTTACCTACTGATAGTTCAGGAGTGTGTTATTTAGTTTTCATGTTATTGAGTTGTTTTGTTTCATTTTGCTCTTTTTTTGTTTGTACTTTTTATTATTATTTTTGAAGAATACAAAATAGTGATAGAAGAAAACAGCATTATACATGACACAAGATTTCACTAAACAAAGTAATAAGAACCCAACAATGGTTGCTGTATTACATGATGCTATGTGCAAATTAGTTTTTCATATTACCAGATATAAATGTATAAGTTTTGCTTAAAGAAAACAGTAGCTAAGAAGTTATAAGAAATTCAAGTGAGGAAAAAAATCAGAGTAAAAACAAAAATTGTAAGCATTGACTGCTCCTTTCTTTTATATATATATATATATATATATATATATATATATATATATATATATTCATATAATTAGAATTCTCAAAGTAGAAAGGAGTAGGCAATAAATATTTAAAATTTTAAAATTTTTGAATGTAGGGGTCAGGGAGATGGCTCAGTGGAATAAGCGCTTTCCTGGCAAGTGCAAGGGCCTGAGTTCAATCCCTGGTTCTGCCAAAATAAATAAATAAATAAATAAAATTTCTGAATTTAGTGCAACTTATAATACCACAGTCCCAAGAAAAATGAACCTTTTGCACAAGAAATTTAAATAAAGTTATACCAAGATATGCAAAAATGAAATTGTCCAAGATTTATAAAGAAAAAAATGATTAAAACATATACATAAAAATATTATCTATGGAAGAACAAATTAAATAGCATCTTATTCCATAATTCAAAAGAAAAAGAAAGGACCATGTGTGTAAGAAACTAGACTAATTTAAGAACTGAAAGAAAAAAAGATCTAGAGGCCAGGGAGTTGGCTTAGTAGAATAACTGCTTCCCTGGTAAGCGCTAGGGCCTGAGTTCAATCCCTGGTTCCTCCAAAAAAAAAAAAAAAAAGATCTGTCCTCTTTGAATTTTATGCTTAGCAAACATATCTTTGAAAACCAAAAGTAAAATTTTTTTTAGTTATACAAACTTGAAATGTCTTAATACCTCCACACATAGCATATAGGAAATAACAAAGAGCATAATTCAAAAGGAGAGACAAGTTGCAGTATGCTCATGGATGAACAATAAAGAGCTCTCAAAGTGATAGTTATGCAGGACTATATAAAATATATTAGATGAACCTTTATTTAAAAGGTCATTGAAGATTTCTATAAAACAGTACCAATCTTAGGTGATCATTACAATGAGTATTGTAAACATGTACCAATTTAAGTTTCCCAGAATACCAGAATTTAGGAAATGGAGCTTTAAGAGACATTCTCCAAGGCCTTCACCATATTCATTCTGAAAATTTCTGAGCAGGCATCATGCCAGAAATTGTCTTGATAAATTATTTATATGGAGACTCTTCATTGTGATTGCCATTTTATTCCTTTTTCAGAAATGTCAAGTTATCTAAATACTATCAATGTACAACTTGTGAGCAACATGAAATATTCAATCAGATTCCAGAAAGTAATTTGAACATGGAAGAGGCTACTTTAATACCAGTTGGAAGTCTTGTTTGTAGAGAACCCCTGATTGGGAACTTCTCACTAAATGTGCCAATTTTAAATCAACTCAGAGAGAAGCCAAATGAATATTTGAGATATGATGACAAGTTGAGTAATTGTAATGAACATGGAAAGGCATGCATTGATTTCCAGTCCTTTCAGACACATGCAGAACAGTAACTGGAGAAAAAGTCTATCAATATGAGCAATGTGAGAAATCCTTCTCCAAATTTTGTGAAAAAACTCACCCTGGAGAAAGGACCATTGCTGATCAGAAAAGTGTGAAAGCCTCCAGCACCCACAGTGATTTTCAAATGCATGAAAGAATTCTCACTGGGATAAAACCTTATACATTCAAGCAATATAGAACAAACTTCAATGCTCAAAGTTGTAAAATTCTTGAAAGGATTAACATGAAGAAATTGTATGTATGTAAGGAAAGTAAAAAAGTGTTCCATACATGTAGTTGCTGCCAAATTCCTAGAAGAACTGACACTGGGATGAAACCCTATATATGTATTCAATGTGGGAAATCATGCAGCACATACATTCAATGTCAAAGCCATGAAAGTACTCATGGGCAGAAACCTTATTCATATCAACAATGTGGGAGAGTTTTTGCCAGACAGACTTATTGTAAAATACATGAAAAAAAATCAAAGTTCAAAGAAACTTTATGTGTGCAAGCAATGTGGAAAAGCATTCAGTACAAAGACTTATTCTAACATACATGAAAAATTCACACTGGGGAGAACATTTATATCTGCCAATACTGTGGGAAGGCACTGGCTACACTCCAGTCTTGTCAAAGACATGAAAGAACTCATACTGGGGAGAAACCTTATGTGTGCAAGCTATGTGGGAAGGCATTCATTACACACAAAGAGTCTCAAATACATGAAAGAATTCACACTGGGGAGAAACCCTATGTGGGCAAGCAGTGTGGAAAAGCATTTACTATGAAGAGTACTTATAAAAGACATGAAATAACTCACACCGGTGAGAAACCTTATGTGTGTAAGCATTCACTACAAAGAATTATTACAAACTACATGAAAACTTTCATGCAGGGGAAAAACCATATGTATGTAAGCTGTGTGGGAAGGGATTCACTAAACACCAATCTTATCAAGTACATGAAAGAACTCACACTGGAGAGAAACCTTATGTTTGCAAGCAGTGTGGGAAAGCATTCACTACACATCGATCTTGTCAAGTACATGAAAGAACACACACAGGTGAGAAACCTTATGTGTGTAAGCAATGTGGGAAGGCATTCACTACAAAAGGTTATTATAAGCTACATGAAAACTATCACACTGGGAAGAAACGATATGAGTGCAAGCAATGTGGGAAGTCTTTCACTACACATCAGTCTTGTCAAATACATGAAAAAATCCACACTGAGGAGAAACCTTATATGTGTAATCTATGTGGGAAGGTATTCACTACACACCAATCTTGTCAAATACATGAAAGAACTCATACTGGGGAGAATCTTAAGTTGTGCAAGGAATGTGGGAAGGCATTCAGTACACTGCCAAAGATGTGCAAGAACTCACAGTGGAAAAACTGTGCAAGCAATGTGGAAAAGCATTTGTTACAAAATGTTATGAAAATTGTGAAAAACTTCATGCAGAATAAAAGCTTTATGTGTGTAAGCAATTTGGAAAGGCAATCACTACATACATGAATGATATAAAAAGGGAGAAACCTCATGTGTGAAAGCAATGTAGTAAGGTATTCATTAGAAGGAATTAATATACAGGAAAGAATTTGCACAATGCAGAAAACATGTATGTGATCTGCGGGAAAAAAAATTTGCTAGTATGTCCTCATTTTATATACATAGGTCTCCTACTGGACAGCAACCCTAGGTATATGCATAATGTGAAAGAAACATTCCATCGATATATTTTTGATCAAGTCAATGAAAAGTATTCACACTGGAGATTGACACTGTATATGTAAGCCTATTTTTTTTTGTTTGTTTCCTGACTTTTTTCTTTTTCTTTTGAATTTTATTTATTTATTTATTTTAATAAAACACTCTAACACTGTTCAGCAGTCCACAATAGTAGTAGGTTATCTGCAGAAGTTGTTGACTTGAGCCATTCACAGCTCAGTATATTAATATTGTAAACCTATTTTGAAAAATGTGAAAATTTATGATTGAGACCTATACACATGTAAATGAAAAATATGATATCACTATTAATGTGTTTTTGGATAACCACTAGGAAGATAAAAATGTAAAAAGTATTAGTTATTGAAACTGTATTATAATTCAGCTTTTAAAAAAAAGAGGTAGGTATACAGCTACATTCTCAATTCAGTGAATAGAGGCATCTGCTCTAATAGTATTTGTAAAAAGAACATCATGTCTGTACTTTGTATAACAAATAACCACTAAGAAAACAATATGCAATGTATTGAATCTGTTCTAATAATTTGATTTGAAACTGTCTCATTGCTATTTGTTCTTCAGTAAAATTATGCAAATAAAAAGCTTACAAACAAGAAGGAAAAAAAAAAAAAA
>PVKA01021457.1:0-38662 GCA_004027165.1 Ctenomys sociabilis | reverse complement strand
AAAGAAAGAAAGAAAGAAAGAAAGAAAGAAAGAAAGAAAGAAAGAAAGAAAGAAAGAAAGAAAGAAAACCCCCTCAGTTTATAATTAAAAATTATTAAATAAAGGAAAATGTCAGTATAATGCCAGGAAAACTATCATTGTTGTTTGTTTTGAAATATATTTCTTATTCTAGTTATACAACTTCAAAAAAGAGGCACCTGTCAATGAAAAGCACAGTCTGCATTATTAAATACCCTACTGAATTTCTACAAGAATCTTGGCATATCTCTGTCACTCTATGCATTACACTGAATCTAAGTCATCCCATTATGCAGGCATCACCTCCACTAGAAGAGAGACATTTAGGCTAAGGATTATGTATTTATTTTTATACCCAGCATCTAGCTCAATTATAAATTAGAAGTGTCAATGAATAGATGGATAGGCAGGACTGATTTGAGACCAAGGACATCTGTAGCATATATTATTAATGAAGTGTCATGGAAAATAATTCAGATAAGCAGGGCAAAAGACAATTCATTATTGTTCAGGTTTTTTTCTAATAAAATGAAGGACCTCTCCTAGAAAATTGTCCATATATATTATAATATTTTGGGAAGAAGTAGAATGAATATTTCAGAAATTTACTGGACCACAGAATGCTTACTAACTTTTCCTGAAATGGTATTCAGTGAAACTTTGAAAATAAATGTTTACATACAGGACACTTCAGTGTACCATCTTTTAGAGAAAGTTTGGAACCATTGTTGAAAAAGGAAGAAGACAATAGAGACTTAAGAGGGACAGTTTTGGAAACTTAACTTTCAGAATGAATAGGATAGGTTTGTAGAAAAAGCAAGCATTCTTAGAAAACTATAAAATAGATTGAACCCATATTCATAAGTGGAGAAAAGATCATATAAAGACTTGGAGAAGTTTCCAGGTTAAACTTTGAAAAAAAAGGAACAGGGAGAAAAACTCAGTGCCATAAGTTCATGCCAAGCAAGTGTAAAGTCCTCAGTTTGATACACAGTACCGCTAAGCTCCTCTCTCTAAATAGAACAAAACAAAAACTGTGAAAAGAAACCTATCTGTACCTGAAATTTATTTTGGTTTTACATTTCCATAGTAACTTATATGAAAGTAGATTTACTTTTTGTATTATCCCACCAATGTCCTCAATAAACAGGTCCATATTGAATAGCCCCCTCTAGGATAACAGCTATTCAACACCTCATATTGCCTCACTCCACTTCAGCCCATGAAGTTCTCGCTATCTTTCAAACATCTGAAGCACAGTCTCACCCCAAGGTGTTCATGGAACTTCCAAACTTTGATGAAGTTAGCTATGAACCTTCTATATCTTAGATATACTAGTCTCTTTAGCAACTTTTACAATCCTATAATGTGGGGGACCACCTGAGCAGCTCTTCTTGAAAGAAAAGCGACTGTCTCCATTTTGACTGAGTCTGATCCTATTTCCTCATATTGTTATGTACAGAGCTGGCTAGGACTTCTGTTTATCCTTCAATTGGCCTTAAGCAATGTGTATTGGTCTGGCTGAGGTGCTGGTGATAAGTCTTTGAAGGTGGCATGTGTGTTTCCCTGGTAAGCCTGCTGCTCCTTAACGTGAGCCGGGTGGAGACAGGATGGTAGAGCTAATGCTCCGTGCTGCCATGTGGGATCGAGCCTTGAGATAGAGGCTATGACTTCCTGGGGCTTGAAAGACTACATCAAAGCTGTAGCCCTAGAATTCCCAAAACATTAAATGCTATATAATGCAGATTACTCTCTCTCTGCATATCCTCTCTGCATATGGCAGAGGTAAATGTAGGCCCCACACCTAGCTCAGCTCACAGTAGTCACCTACTTCCCACAATTCTCAATCCTCAAGCCACTCCCCCACTGAATAAAAACCGGGTGAGGCCCTGGGTCGCTTTCTTGGTTCCAGGAAGCCATCTGCGTGGCTGGACCTAGAGCCCCTTGACTCCCCGATGATTAAAAATATAATTTAGTGTCCTCATTTTCACCGTGGGCTGCATGGAAAGTGGTAGATTGGAATCAACTTGATGGGATTCCAGTAACGTAACTTTGGGATTACAAATATTGGTTTCTTGGACTGAGACGAGGACCAGGAAGAGTCTTCTACACTATAACACCAAAGATGGTGCAATTTTTTCCAGTTTTCCAGAAGTGTGGGATAATCCTAGAACTTCTTCTTAATGCTGTTGTGAATTAAATGCACTGTTGTAAAAGGTGAATTGCTGCAGACTCATATAATAATATTAGTTCTAGTATTTAGCCAGCTCTTACTTTTCACTGACAATCATATTTTTCCACACAATCATCTTTCAAATAACTAAGTTGTCTCTAGGAATAAATTGGTTATTTTCAGAAACACATTAGAAATTTCAGGCTTACCAACGTTCAACATGTTATTGCTGGAAGGCACCTTAAAGATCATCTTGGGTAATCCCCTCATCTTCATATTTATGCTTAACATACTAATTATTGAAGTCTGCTGGCATAAGCAGCGGTCAAGAGGCATTAATAGACCCAAAGGAGAGTTCAGTGGACTTAGCCTCTAATTGGCAGTTACAACTCAATCCTGGCAGAAGAGAAGGAATTTTTTAGCAAGCAGATAACTTCAGTTTATAGAAAAAAGTTTGCTTTCATATTGAAAAATATGAGAGGAAGGAACAATAGACATGAGAAGCTGAGTTTGTATTTCTTTGCTGAATTAAAATTTGTTGCTTGGTTGAAACTAATCTGGATTTAAAGCATTCATGGTGTTGCAAACCATTCTAATTTGAATAACCACATGTCAAAATGCAATGAACTGCATGATCTGATTGAATATCCAATGGAAAATGGTCCTAAGGATATTGTAGCAATCACACAAGAGAACAGGTGTATTGCTTCTTCCCATCGTGCTCCAGGGCCACAGGGGTCCTATTCCACAAGTCACTTCCTTCTCCAGTAGGAAGGAGACTGAGAGATGGAGGGAGGAGAGGAAAAGGGCATGCAAAGGGGGTGCATATGTGGTAAGCACATGAGTCAATGAGGGATGTAAACATCATGTCCTATCAACATCCACTTTCAAAAAAAATCAACTTGTAGCAGGCTATGGCAAGGGCATGCCTGTAAGCCCAGCACTCTGGGAGTCTAAGGAAGGAGGGTTGTAAGTTCTAGCCCAACCTGGATAACTTAGTGAGAGCTTGTCTCTCAATAAATAAATAAATAAATAAATAAATAAATAAATAAATAAATAAATATTCTCATGAGTAACTCAGCACAAAAGGTCCTAGGTTAAATCTATGGTACCAGAAAAAAGTCAACTAATGGAAATGAGTGTGGGTGCTCTTTGTGATTCAAGACTTTAAGAAACATTCACGGCCCCTTGGAGGCTACTACAATTAAAAAATATCTTCATGTATTTTGTTTTTAATTTATTTGTTTTTATTAGTTAATCAGAATACAACACGTTAGAAGAAAAACATTAGAAACGACACAGCACTTCACTAAATAAAGTGATAAGAATTTGACAATGGTTACTGTATTACCTAATGTTATCTTCAAATTAGTTGATTATAATGTCAAATATACACAAGAAAAATTGGTTAAAATTATAAGAAATTAAACAGAAGAAAAACCTTAAGCATTAACTACGATTTTTAATGGATCAGCAGAAATTGGCAGTATAATTATCTAAGCTTTTCAGCATTTCTATATGTATACATATATATTTTTCCCTGTTTTTCTTTTGTCCTTTTCTTCAGTCCAGGTTTTCCTTCCCATTTAACAGATTCTTTCCCTTACACAGTATCTATTGTATCTTTTGGATTTTATTTACTCTTTCAGGTTCTTACACTCGGGAGACAATATGATGTTTACATGTGAAGGTTTGATTTATTTTACTTATGAGAGTGATCTCTAGTTTCATCCGCTTATGTATAAAAGCCTCGAGCTTATCTTTTTTAAAGATTTAGCTGATGAGCATTTGGGTTGTTTCCAGGATTTAGCTATGACAGATCATGCTGCTATAAACATGGATGCACACAAGTCACTGTGGTATGATGTTTTCCATTCATGTCATATATTTCATTTTTTAATTAATTCATTTTATCGGTACATTTCAGATACACATAAAATGGTCACATTCAGCATAGGAAATTTGTACCTATACATGATATATCTTGATACCTTTTTTTCCTACTTTCCTCCTCTCACTTAAACCTTTGTTCCTACTTATTTATAAAAACTGTTTCCATCTTTACTTCTTTCTCTATTTTTTTCTTTTACCTTCTCCTTACCTTCCTTCCCCTCCCTCCCTACTTCCTATTCTCATTTGAATATTTTTTTCCTATTTCACATATCTATCATAAAATTTGGTCCTTATTTACACTTTGGGTTTCTAACACCAGAGAAACAATGGGATATCTGAACATGTGTGACCAATTTACTTTCACTTACAAATATGGTCTCAAGGTTCACATGGTTACCAAGGAATGTTTAAAGTTTATTCTTGTTTATGGCAAGTACTCCATTGAATAAAAACGTATATTTTTATCTGTTCATCAGCTGATGAATATTTGGGCTGCTTCCAAGATTTAGCTATCAAAGTCTGTACCATTATAAATAGTGATGTGCATATATGTCTGTGGTGTGATGCTTTTAATTCTGCCAGGAAGAAAGGGGCATAGCAGGGTCAAATAAGACCTCTATTTTTTTTAAGAATCTGCACACTGATTTCCACAGTGGTTCTATGAGTCTTATCTCCTAGTAATAATGGAGAATTGTTCCTTTCCCCTCACAATCTTTCCAGTATTTGTTATTTGTTGATTTCTTGACGATAGCCATTCTTTCTGGGGTGAGATAGAAGCTCAGTGATGTGTTCATTTGCATCTCATAAATGACAAATGATGCTGAACATTTTTTTCATTTATTTATTTGTAATTTGTACCTTTTGCATCTGAGAAGTATCTGTTCATGTCAGATGTCAATTTCTGCACTGGGTCTTTAAATTTAGAGAACTAATTATTTTTAGTTCTTTATATATTCCAGAATTCTATATTAATGCTTTGTCTGGGGAAAAACTGACAAAAAACTATTCCCACTCTGTGTGTATTTTTACTTTATTGGTGATTTCCTTAGTACACAAAGGTTTTTACTGACATCACTTTCAAATTGTTGACACTTTGTAATGTTTCCTGTGCAACTGTTTTTTGTTGTTATTGCTATTATTCATGAAGTCTTTGTCTATATATGTGTGTGTGTCTGTGTGTGTGTGTGTGTGTGTGTCTTCAAGAGTTCTACATAATCTATCTTTCAGGAGATTTAGTGTTTCTCTTTTCCTGTTGAGATATTTGATCTGTTTTAACTTTAGTGCATGATGAGAGATATCAGTTCAGTTTTATTTTTGGTATATGACAAGCCAGTTTCTCCTAGCATTTATTAAGGAGACTTTTACTTTTTTTACAGTGAAGATATTTGGCTCTTTTTCAAAGATAGGATAGCTGAGTGTGTTTGCAATTGGTTCTGCATCTATTTGTTTTGTTGATCCTGAGGTCTTTTTTATTTGTCAGTACCATGACAAGAAATTTAGAGAAGAATTAATACCATCACTCCTCAGTCTCTTTAACGACATGAAAAGGAAAGTAATACTCCCAAAGTCACTCCTGGAACCAACTATTACCCTAATACAAAAACCACAGAATGATCCAACCCAAAAAGAGAACTACAGACCAACCTCTTTAAAGAATATAAGTGCAAAAATGTTAAATAAGATACTGTCAAACACATAATGTGGTGAGTCATCAAGAAGATCATATATCATGACTAAACATGGTCCATACCAGGGCTGCAGGGACTGTCAACTTATGGAAATCAATAAATATACCCTCTCAACAGAGCCAAGGACAAAAACCATAGGATCATTTCAGTAGATGCAAGAAACATATTTGACCACATCAATTTCCCATTTATGATTAAAAATTCTGTAGAAAATCTGAGTGGATGCTCTTTATCTTAATCTGTTAAGAGCCATTCATGGCAAATCAACAGCCAACATCATACTAAACAGTCAAAAACCAGAAGCTTTTACTGTGAAATCAAGAATAAGACAAGGATGTTCACCATAATGAATCTTATTTAATAAAGTTTTAGAAATATTAGCCAGACCAATTAAACAGGAGAAAGAAACAAAAAAGAATAGAAAAGGAAAGGAAACTATAATTATCATTATTGCTGTGGATGATATGATAGTCTACATAGAAGATCCTCAAAGTTTCAACAAAAGATGTCCAGACTTAACCAAATTCAGTAGTGTAGCTAGATACCAAGTCAACACTCAAAACTCAACAATATCCTTCTAAACAACTAGCAAACTCAATGAAAAAAGTTAGAGAAACTACACTTTTTGTGATAACAGAAAAATAAAATGCTTAGGAATCAATCTAACAAAGGAAATAAAACATCTTTACATCAAAAACTACAGTACTCTGAAACAAGAGATCAAACAGGGTATCAGAAATATCAAAGATATTCCTTGCTCATAGATATGGAGAAGAAATATAATGAAAATGGCTATGCTTCCAAAATCATTAAACAGTGCAATCTCAATCAAAACACTAATATAATACTTAATGGAATTGGATTTAAAAGCTCTCAAAATTCATTTGGAACAAGAACAGACCTAAAATTTCAAAACAACCCTGGAAAACAAAGTCAAGGTTAGGATATCACAATCCAACTTGAAATTATGTTTACAAGCCCTGTCATATATTTAAACGTGATCAAATAGTGATGGTTCTCTTTTTTAAAGTGCGTGTAGTATAGATGAGGAAGAGATATTGTATAACTTTAAACTCTTACTTTTTCATCAAAGTTTTTTCACTAAATAAATTCAAGGTGACTACTATTCTTCTAGCCATAATTATTGCTCAAAATTTACCAGTCTAGCCTAAGTTTCTATTATAATTAGTTTGAATGTTTGTTTAATACAATACCATGAGAGGATTGATAAATGGAGTACATAAAAATGACAAATAATACTTTTTACTTGGATATAAACTTTAGTGTGCTGGAGTTAATATATGTACATTAACATATAATATTTATACTACATTTATATATGCTATGTTTTGAAAAAATTGTGCAATATTTAAATAGCTTTTTAATTCTACCGTATCCAACATCTGGTTCAACTAATTCTTTAACATGCCTTCACTCATCACTGTGAGATCGTGGACACAGGCTAAACTGTTTACCAAATGGATTTTCAAGCATAGCTCCACTGTTCAAATTGACCAGGACTAATAGTACTTGAGTATCAAGCCAACGTGACTAATAACTCCAAGCAACCAACTGCCGTAGATATAGATCTGTGTTTTCCAATGAATTTGCAATCATAAACTCTCTAGCTTTCCTATTCTGCCAAGCCAAGATACCACCAGCAAACATGTTAATATCTGAGAGCATATTTCCGCACCTTAATGTAAGAAAATGAGGAAATACCAATTTTACTCAGAACTTAACATATTTTATGTACTTAGGCATCTGCTAACTTGTGGGTTGAACATAATTTGAATTTTTGATTGCTCAATAATGTATATCCATCTTTTAGGGACTTTTTTAATAAAGGCAAACTATAATTTATAGCAATATTGGTTTTCAAAATGGAATATTTCTAATGTTTCACAGTTGTTATATATTGAAGCTTCCACAACAAGAATATCTTAAGACAGAATTATTCTGTTTCTTTCATATGGCCTTTGTTGTATTTTATCCCAGGTGTCAAGACAAATGTTTCTTATCATCAAGACTACATTACACTTTTTATGATTTATTTTTAGTCCTTCATTCCTCAAACATTTATTGAGTTCCTTTCCTAGGGCAGTCAACAGTGTGTTAAGTGCTAAGGATTCAGCTATGAATAAAACATGGTCCCTTCCTATCAGGAGCATACAAGGTAGCAGGATAACATTTATGTAAATAAATGCCTGCAGTACATTTTTGTAAATCATATAATCAAGTTATGAATGAAGACAGTGGAACCTCAGATGAAGGGTTAACTCACAACAGAGCAACGAAAGCCTGGAAGGATGCTAAGACCTGAGTTTTAAATCTAAAGTAACAGAAATTTCTCAGAAGATAGACAAGTGTATTACAGAAATTGAGTAACATGAACAAGGAACAGAGTGTATGGATATTGAAATTTAAGCAATGAAGAAGCCAGTTTAGAGGAAAACTGGCATAATAGTAGTATTTTACAGAAAGAAGTTGGATTTTATCCCAATAAAATAAAATAATACAGGGTACTAAAATAATAATTTAGACTTTTAAGCTCATTTCTTGCTTTTTTACCTATTAATTAAAAATTAAGACTTTGGTTGGCTTCACTAGCATTGCTCACATTCCCAACAACTGCTTTAATATGAGAACATCATGGTAGTGAAGAATCAGTGGAAACAAAAATCTGAAGTGGAAATGCATCAGTCAGCCCTGATGGCAGCATCCGGGAGACCTATGAAAGTCACCAAAGATGTGAATTCTCAGGCCTAATTTGGAGGTTCAGTGGGTGTCCTAAGGGAATTGTGGAGGATCGATTCCACCAAGAGTAGAATAGGAAGATGAATAAATGGTGCTATGTGAAGAACATTAAAAGAAAAAACTACTCCTCTTTCACCCTAATTGGATTGATTCCACTGGGAAGGGATGCTTCCCTGAAATGCTTCTTTGAAGCCCTAAGACCTTGCCTAGGCGTTATCACATGACCATAGTAACACCCAGAGCTCCTGTTAACTAAAAGATCACATGTGTTCGCAACTTCTTGACTTGGCAAGAATATTACTAAATGGTCCTGTAGCTGGGACACAATATCTGACACAACAGCAGAAAGGAAGAAAAGTTCCATTTAGTTTACCATTAAGGACAGTTCAGCAAATGATTGGCTAGTTTTGAGGTTGAAATATCATGGGGTAAGGACATCATGGAGTGAAGATGCTCACTTCTTGGTGTCCGGGAAGCAGAGTCATGGAACAGTGGCCAAAGGAAAAGGCAAGGACTGGATACAGCCCCTGAGGTCGTGTGCCAATGACATAGCCAGACATAACCAGAAATGGGCTCTAGCATCCCCCTATGTAGACCCCAGAGCCAACCAAGTTGACCTCTTCTGTCGTGGTAGCAAAGGGAATGGAAAGTGAATGTGGACCTGCCATATTTCCTGCTCTTCGTGGGCCAAAGAAGTAACTGGCAGAAAATCAGAGGGATGTAGAGCAAGAGTTTGGGGAGAGTTGAGGATGGGTCTTGATTTTTCCGGGCCTAATTATCCTAGTTGTTACCATTCTGAAGGTTTAGAAGCCTGATTCAATAAACATCATGAAACAATGACAGAAGCAAATACAAACAAATAAAAAAATTACTTTTGGCTAAATACATAATAGGCTCCTGCTGTACCATGTGTTAGATTTCAGTTAACTTCCTTTCCAAGTTTGAAAGAACCATCAGCTCTCCCTAATTCTTGTCATCTGATTTGGACACCATCACACTTTCTATCTTGGTTTTACTTGTGCCCTAAGAATGAAAATACCTTTCTTGTGTCTACTTAGTGGGCCCTTATGAGGCAGGGAGTTAAGGATAACTTTTTCAGGTAAATGGGAACTTCAACAAGTGTATTCACACTACAACACAAAGGCACATAAGATATGAGTCAGAGAATGGAGCTTTTGAGCAATGTCATAAATAAACATTTTTCTTTAGTGTTCCTTACTTAAAATAGCAAAGTTGGAACATAAAGACAAATTCTTAAATCTCCCAGGAAGCCCAGAATTTAAAGAAAGTGAAAAGAAACATAGGTTTTACCTGTGTCTGGCCAGGGCACTAATCAGACTATTTCTAAAGACAACCCAACAAATTTCCTTATCTCAGGTACAAAGACAGCTTTCAAAATTTGGAATATTTTTGAAAGGAAAAAGCATCAAATCTATTACGATATCAGAGTAGTAGTATGTGCCATTCTTGGAGCTTGATTTATATTTTGATATGTTGCTTTATGCTTTTTTATCTTAAGAATAAATATAATAAGACATTAAAAACAATATATGGTTTCAAAACAAAAACCAAGATAATAGGTATTCAACAGTGGCTGTTATACTGCACATTGCTGTCTTCATTGTTGCTCAGATTACCAGATACAAGCATGTGAAGTTGGTCAAAACAAGAATTTCAAACGTTAACCGCTACCTTCAAAAACCCAATATTAGTAGTACTATCATCTTAGCTATTCTGCGCATATACATACATGATTTTTCCCTTTCCATCAACATCAGCAACTACATGACTAAAGATCTCTGCCATGGCAGAGATCGTATTCCATGGCAGATAAAAGTGGAATACTTTCCTTGTGTATACATTTAAACAGATTAACCATAGATTTAAAGTGTTTAAACTTATTAATTTCCTTTTTGGAAAGCAATCAAAATATTATTTTGAACTTAGAAATACTCTTTGAAATGACAGGGCTATTGAAAATTCTCAAGTATTATATATGTTCATTATTTGAGGCTTCAAATATATTATTCTTAATATATCATTAGTTTGTCAAATCTTTGAATTATTTGCGTTGCTTAAATGTGGGTTTTATTCTAAGAATCATTGAGCCTATAATAGGGAATGCCCATAACTGCAGTCTTCTCTTTGGGTCATGTCCTCCTTTCTATTCATCTAACTTTTGAGTTCTTGCACCTACAATTTGTGGTGTATATTATATCTTAGTTTTTGTAATATTCATATAGGTAGTTATGAATGTGTGCAAACCAGCCCACCCCAAATAGCACAGTGGTTTACAAAAAGAAAGTTTTGCTCCTATTTAGGCTGCTCTTGCTCTGTGGCTCTTGGGGTCTCCATCTGTTCCCTTTCCACCCAGGTCTACAATGTACACAAGAGAACCCTTTAAACTATTACAGATCCTTTGAGGAAGAGAGGGACTCATACACTGACTTGACTCAAAAGAAAAAAAAGAAAAACTAATAGCAACATTTGTTTCTACCTAAAAGTGACACAATGCTTTTTGTAACACTTCCCAATTGCCAGAACAAGGTGTGAAAAGAGCCCTCACATCAAAGGGGTAAAGCAGTGCAAGTGTATTGTTGCTGGACAAGAGGGACTGGAAAGCACCAGAAAAGAGTGATAAAGACCCATATAATCCTGAAATAATAAGCTCACTTCCTTCCCGTGTGCAAAGTGTGCTCATCCCTTTCCAAGTGAGACCACCTAAAATTGCCCTCCAGCATGGACATCAGCTAGATGCGAAGGGCTTCTGATGCTAAAATGATGTCTTTGCCTCAGGAAGTGATGCACAATTGTTAGTGTGTCAAAAACCAGACACGCTGCCAACATACTCAGGAGACACACTGGCACAAAGACAATCACAGCAATAAGTGCTTGTGTTCAAACCAAAGAAGAAAGGAAGACACACAACACACATGGGTGTGGTTGCAGCAATTTTGTGTTTTCACAATTCAGATACTGTGAGGGTTACCTTTGATTAGACACTGCTTAGCTTCCCAGGTGTAACCCCTATGTCTTTTGTTCTCTACGGCCCATGGTTCTGTCCCCTGCCCTCTTTTGATGTGCCCCAAGAAACAAGCCCTGTCTGTGCACAAAACTGTCCTGGGAGTTCATATCTTGGCCACAGACACCGGGTGTTCATGGATCATTTAAATTTTAAACCTTCCCTTTTGGCTCAGTACAGGGCCCACTCAGCATGCAGTGGTGAGGATCAAACCCAGGTCCTTATGCTTGCCAAGCAGGTGCTTAGACAGCCAAGCTAACCTCCCCACCCCATAGTCAGTCCCTCTCAATACAAGTTAATTGTCTTTTTGGTACCACAAATGCCTAAATTGTTGGCTTCCCATGTATTTGCTACCAAGTCCATTTTCTGATAATCCTGAGAGGTAGTTTTCATATCTCTTCCCTGTCTTTCTCACATGCTCTTCTCACTGCTTGCTGTGATTCACCCACCAAGCTTTGGTGGAAGAACCACAAAAATAACAAGAAACTAAGATCTCCCTTTCTCAGGGAGTTTGCTCAGTTGAATGAATTAAAGGGACATCATATCCTTAGTGACGCTTTTGAATTTTAAAGAGAAGGAAAAAAAGCAATAAAATAATGGTACATAATTTCCAAAGAAGACTGTAGGAGAGTCACAAGTCTGGTACACTGTGTATCATTGTCTTTGAAGTAGTTGCTCATAAGATAAGATACAGGTGTAAAAAACCAAGCAGGCAGCATAGGCGTATACCTCTTCTTTCAGTGAGCTTGTGCATACGTGGGTGTATAAATATTTTCTTCCTTTCCCCTTCCTTCTTCCCTCTTTTTCCCCATTCCAGTTATTTTTTTCCTTTCAAGCATTTTCTTCCCATTTCATAATATATATTGTACAGTTTGGGTCTTAATTACTCTTTCAGCTTCTTATGCTAGGAAGACAATATAATTTTTACACATGCAAGACTGCTTTATTTCTCTTATAAATATGGACTCAAGTTACGTACATTTCCCTATAAATGTCTCAAGTTTCTCCTCTTTCATAACTGAGTAATACTGCATCATATAAAAATAACATATCTTTTTTATCCATTCCTTTGTTGATGGACATTTGGGTTGTTTCCAAGATTTTGCTATGACAAATTGTGCTACTAGAAATATAGGTGTACATATATCACTTTATTATGATGTATTTAAGATACATAGAAGTGAGAGAGCTGGGTTAAGTTGAACCATTATAGTTCTTTGAAGAATTTCCAAACTGATTTCCAAAGTGGTTGCACCAGTCTACATTGCCACCAGCAGCAAAGAAGGCTTTGTTTTTCCCCACAGCCTCTGCAGCATTTGCTATTAGTGGATTTCTTGACAATAGCCATTCTTAAAGGGGTGAGATAAAATCTTGGTGTTGTTTTAATTTGCATCTCATGAATAATCAATGATGCGGAACATTTTTTCATGTATTTATTTACCATCTGTATTTCTTTATCTGAGAAGTGTGTGCTCATCTCAGATGGCCAGGTTTTTAAATGGGTTGGGCGGGCTGATATTTTAAAATTCTTTGTATGTTCTACATAGAAGTTCTCTTAGGACAACTGCCTAAAATTTTTTCTCACTGTAGGTCGTCTTTTCACTATATTGGTTATTTCTTTTGAAGTACAAAGGCTTTTTAATAGGATGAGATCCTAGTCGGTGACTTTTTATCATACTAAATGAGCTTTTACTTTTGAATATTTTATTTCATCATATTTGCGTGTGTGTTTATTTTTTAAAGAGATAAAAAATAGTTAAAAATCAGAAATGGTACAGAATTTCACTAGCTAAAACAGGAATTCAACAATGGCTGCTATACTGCACATTGTCTTCAAGTTAGTCATGCACATTACCAGATATAAGCATGCACAATTAATCAAAAATTTATAAACGTTGAAAAGGAGCAAAATATTTAAGCATTAACTGCTCCTTGAGATTCCTCAAAAAACTAGGATTAGAGGCTACATTCAACCCAGCTATTCTCCTCCTTTGTATTTTTTGCAGAGCTGAAAAACATTATACCACAGTGATAACACATGTGCACTCATATTTATAGCAGCATAATATTCATAGGTAAATCTTGGAAACAGTCGAAATGCCCATCAACCAAGGAATGGATAAAAGAGATGTGCTATTCTTACACGATGGCATATTACTCAGTTGTACAAAGATAAACTGGAGGCTTTTAAATGTAAATGGGTGCAACGAGAGACCATACACATAAGTGAAATACATCAGACAAGCATTTATAAATAGCCTCTTGTCTTACTAGTGCAAGAACTTGAAAGAGTGCATAAAATCTGTGAGGTACAATAAATATTGTAAAAGGAAAGGAGTTGGTCAAAGGGAAGGAACAACTGGGAAGAGGAAAAGGGCAAAAGAAGAAAAGAAAAATGTATCTATGTATATATTCAGGATAGCTTGAATCATTTTACTGTCTAACTGTTGATTCTTTAACGTATTTTCCAAGCAGTTTGGATTTTGTTTATAAAATCTTTGCCTACCCCTGTCTTCAAGATTTCTACCTACTTTCTCTTCCAGTAAATTTAGTGTTTTTGTTTTAATATTTAGATGTTTGATCCATTTTAACTTTACTGTATGGTGATCAACCTGGGTCTAGCTTTACTTTTCCTGCACCATTTATTAAAATGGCTGTCTTTCGTACGGTGAACATATTTGGTCCCTGTGTCAATGACAAGGTGGCTGAGTGAGACATTTAATCCCAGTGACTTTTGACAATTGGTGTGATGTAGCGACTTTAAATTAATCTTTGTGATTTTGGCTGCAATTGATGGTTGTATGATATGATTTTTTAGTTTTCCCTCTTAGTATTAAGACATAAAAAAGTGGATGTTTCCTGTCATAAATGTTCTCTAATTGATAGTCTCTCTGAAGTTCCACTTTGCCTATAGAAATTTACTATTTGCTTTCTAGTGTCCTTCCTTCCTTCCTTCCTTCCTTCCTTCCTTCCTTCCTTCCTTCCTTCCTTCCTTCCTTCCTTCCTTCCTTTCTTTGAAAGGCCATTTCAAGTGTGACCAACCAAATTTTCAAGTGGAAGCTACAAATGTGTAATGGATAGCAGACTATGAACATCGCTAAGGTTTTCACTGCAACAGTGGACTGGCTATCATTATTTTTCCGACCTTCAGTACTAGCTTAACATATTGAAGTATACTTTGGAGCTTTGCTATGACAGTTTCACTTGTCTGTATTTGTCAAAATAACTGGGTTAGACTGTATTAAGAAGCAATCTAAAAGCATCTCAGTGTCTTAAAACAACAAAAGTTCATTTTGTTTTGAAACAAGATCTCACCATATAGTGCAGGCTGAACTTGTATTTGTGTAGCTCAGGCTGGGCTTAGGTAGCTCTCGCTGGCATCAAACTCACAGTGATCCTCCTGCACCAGCCTCCCAAATTCTGAGATTACCACCACACCTGTCCACATATTCATTTCATACTCATTCTTCATGCCCCTATTGGTCAATCAGAAGGCTATGACCCTCTTGCTTGTCAACCAGAGCTGAGGATATGAAGGCTTCACTTTCACCATGTCACTAGTCCTCAGGAAAGTGAGGAAGCTATGTAGCGAATCAAGAATTAGGTTTTAAAACATCTGCCCATATGTTACAGATTTTCAAAACAGGAATAACTACTTAGTAATGGTTGGGTTGCTATATTGTCTATTTTTATCATCAAATCTGTTGCTCATATTAACAGATGCTGTGTGTTGCCCTGTTTCTGCCTTTTTTCTATTTGTTTTTGTTTCTGTTTTGATCTTCAAAATAAAATAATGTAAAAAATATCTTCCCATATCATTCACCAAGTAAAGCCACTATCTAGTTCCACATGTGTAAGGATATTAAAAGGCCTTCCTAAGTACTCCATAAATACTTGCATCCTATCTTTCCTGTCACAATTTCTGAGCACTTGAATACATTTTCCTTCTTTTTAGACTGTCCTTTCCTCTTCCAGCCTTGTGAAGTCTGAATTAAACACATAGTTCACATATCTCATAAGTTCTGAAAAGCCCTTAACTACAATACTTAAGACTAAAGCATCTCTGCTGTTGTTAGGGAAAGTGGCTCCAGCCTTCTTGTTGTGTTTTCATCTAATTTCTCCACTAGATTTTAAATTCTTGGAGGATGTGTATTTATTAATTTTTCAATGCCAAGCACCTACATGTGACATGCATGTAAAATATTCTAAAGAAACTATTTCAGAGTTAATTTGTTTCTAAGAAATTGATTGTAGAATACACAGTTGCTTTTTGCTTACAGTAAGACATTAATTACATATTTTGATATAATAAGATTTGAACGTTAATGAGGGACTTTGGTTTTATAATTATTTTTGTTTGGAATGATCTTTTTTTATTTGCTTCCATCCCACCTTCCATTAGAATAGTCCAGGCTTCCAAAACAACATAGTCCACAGCTTCTTGGCTAATGTGTTCAGTTTTATTGCTTTGCATCCGTTCCATATCCAGGAGTACTTATCATCATGAAGAATTTACTTTGATCACACTGGGCGCAGAAGCCCACAACAACCCCATATTTGTTAGTTTTTCCACTCATTTGCTATTGAATTTTCTTTAAAAACTATAAACCCATTTTCCATCTTATAAACCATTCCTCATTACCATCATCTGTTCCCTTTCTTTTTTTTTTTTTTTTTTTTTTTTTTTGCAGTACTGGGGATTGAACTCAGGACCCTGTGCATGCCAACTTATTCTACCGAGCTATCTCCTTAGGCCAGTCCCCTTTCGAAGCTTCCACTCCACTCTCTATGGACAACACTGATGGCAGAATAAAGTCAAACCCACGTCTCCATGACCCTTCCTGACCTGGTCTGCTCATTCTTTTCCATCTTAGTCCCTATCATCTGATCTTCCTTCTCCACACACTGCTGCATCTACATCTAAGTAAGATGCCTAAGTTATTCAATTGCCTCTCTTTTCTCATTTCTAGACCTTCAGTTATGCTCTCAAAAACACTTTACTCCCTTTTCAACAAGAAAATTCCACTTCTCCTTCAAGCCTTTAAATGTCAGTTTCATTATCGTTCAACTATCCCTGGCTCTCCCTGAACTTGGTTCTAGGTTCTGTTAACATAGTGGGCTTTTATGTAAGTGAAACTGCCACAGTTTATTATTTATATTAGCTATTGGTTTGGTCCAACCACATCTAAAAGCCCATAACAATAATTACAATAGCTAATACTCATTAAGCACTTTTGTACCAGACAAAAATTGCCATACTATTGTGGAGCCTGGTTTGTAGCTTCTGGAGTCCTTTCTAAACATCCCCTGACGCTCAGCTGGACCTTTTCTCTTAGATTCCTGGGTAGTTAGGGGTGAGCAGATTCTGGCCAAGGAGAAACGCGTGGAAATACCATAAATGGCATCACCGCAATATGCAATATACAAGTCTCTCATAGAGAGTCATCTAGATTGAGCTCTTTACCCTCAGTATTCAAGTCTGTAGACAGCTACTAGCCTGACTCCTCAGTGACTGCACAGGAACCGGAAATAATGTCCAACCACATTGTGCTCTGGCGATTGCTAGTAAACTGTTTGTAGCATCCACCATTTTTCAATTAGTCCAAACAAAATTTTATGAACTTATCTGCTATGAATATTATCATTACTTTGAATAATATCTTTACTATTTTGCACACAATTAAACTCAGCTGGGGAGAGGTGAACGAACTTGTCCAATGTAACGCTGTTGATAAGAAATAGACACTAGATTCTGACCCAGACACAGACGTAGGCTGATTTTCATGGCTCAAATTAACCATAAAAATTCTCTCCTTTCTGCTAAATATTAAAATGACAACAGTTAGAAACTTCAGAAGAAAACATATTTTAAAACTACAGAAATACAACATCAAAAAGCATCAAATATTCAGAGAATAATGGAACAGAATCATAAAGTTAAGCACCAAAGCAGATGGCACAGTCCTGTGCTCGCAGCACTGAGAAGTCGAAGGCAGGAAAACTGCCCTGAAGTCAAAGCCCACCTGGGCTACACAGTGAAAACTTGTCTCAAAAAAGAAAAGAAAAGAAAAATGAATCAGGACAAATATTCATCAACATTTAGCATATAAAGGTAGCATTTTGAATTATAAATAAAAAACTGTAATTTAATATTTTATATTGATATATATTGTGCATGGATTAAAACAAAAAAATCTGAAAATTAAATCACAGTAAAGTAAAATAAAAGATATTTATCTGATTTATTTCTAACCCAAATCATATAGGATTAGGCCAATATTTAATAGGACACATTAATTAAATTAATGAGTGTGACTTTAAAACAACTTGTCATTTGACTTTATGCTTTATGTAATAATTTCATTCTTTTGTTTCCAGAAAGTATGGTTTATGCATATTTAGAGCTTTATGATAGGAGAGCACATCTTTAGTAGGGATATAATCTTCACATTTTATAAGATTTTATGTTAGAAAGGTCATTCAAGTTTAATTTACAAATATTAATCAGCCTTATTAGAGGGTGTAAGTAGAAAAAATGTATCCTTGAGTAAAAGGCATAAAAACCAGAAATTTATATTTCTGAGGAAAGTAATGTATTTATTGTTTAGTTTTATACCTATGTTCACTTTATTTCTAAGATGTATATTGTGAACATGAAGAATTGAGGCATTTGTTTAAAATGGTAATCAAATGTAGTTTAATGTACACTGGATCCATTAGTAAAGAATTCAAAATGTTTTCCAGTTTATTTCAGCCACAAACTCCCCAAAATCAAAATGGAGAATCACCCCAAATTAGCTAAGTAGCAGAAACGTGTTTAATTGTAGGATCTGAAGCTGTCAACGCACCCCTGGAAAAGTTCTAGTCATAATCTTTGATGAAGAAGTTCCAGGGCCCTAAGTCAAACTTAGAATTTTTAATACCATACAATATTTTAACACTGTATTCATTTTTATTTTCAATTGAATACATAAAAAATCTTTGAGCTATTTTTTGTGACTTTTCTTCCCCAAACCTAACATCTAATTATATTAGCAGTTTGTAGGACGTGACAGTTAAGCTCATTATCTCAACATGATTGGCTTAAGGGTCATCAGGGTCCTAGGAAGCCATACTTCTGCTATGTCTAGGGGGGTCATGGTGGAAGGACCATGGGTCCTTGATCTGCTCCTTTGTTGTTTCCTTTCTGCAGCCAGGAACTACACAGCTTCTCTCTGTCAAACCTAAGGACCCAGCTGACCACAGAATCAATAGCCTGAAATTTTGAATCAAATTAAATGTCTTCTTTAAGTTGTAGGACTCAGCTTACTTCTTCTTCCTTGGAGTGGTGGGTTCAATGTCACGATACTTGAATCAGGGCTGTCTGGCTGTCAAGTAGAATGCCGCAACAGTGGCTGATGCTGGCTAACGTTGGAGGTCAGGTGCTCAAAACATCTGCAGCTCTTGCCTTTGTCTTCTTACAGTGAAAGCAAACAAACATGCAAGGTGCCTTTGATGTGTGATTCTCCTTTGTTATTTGCCATGCCTTTCAGTATTCATTTTCTGGGATTTCTGGATTAACTTGTCCATTTCAACCACCAATAAATGTAGATAAGTGGGTGATTCTGGGTGACATGGCATGGATTCCAATTCCTTGTGAGGAATTCACAAACATACATATTGCAGCTCAATCCTCTTTACTTCTCCATGCCCTCCCCTGACTCCCACCTCTCCCATTTCTAAAGCCCCTTCACATGTTTACTTATGTATATCCCTAATTCCTACCACATAAATATTAATGCAACATGAGATATCCAACATCTGGAGTGCTTAGTATTTTGTCTCTATATTCACAGCTACATCTTGATAAACTGTATTTAGTAAGTACATAAATAAATAGCAGTAAGAGAAGTTCAAAGGTACACTAAGATAAGTTTCTTAGAGCACTGGTAAGGAGTTAGATTGTTTAATTTCCTGTGGGTGAAATGTAGGTGAAACCAGTAATATAAATAGAGAGAGGAAGAGATTTGGTGCTAGTGGGGACAAATTTGATCTGATATTTGTGGAATACATGAAATAGCAGATTATATGGAAAGTCACTTCTTACTATCTTTGTACATCTCATACAACACTGCATGTGTGGACTGCTTCACCCTTTCACCTCCTTCCCTTCCCTTCCAACCTTTAACACATTTTTTTCTACCTCTATATCTCACTGTAAATTTAGAGTGTGCTCTCATTCTTCACTTCTGGGGGTCACTAGCAGGTTGATGGACAAGTGACACTTAGGTGGTTAGGACAAAACCAAAGAGCAAAGCCATTATCCAAGTCTACTCAGGATGGATAATTCCCATATCAATCGCCTTTTTCCTTCAACCACTTCTTCAGATAGGCAATCATTTGGGTAGGTTCTTGCTAGGTTCCTCACCCACAGCCCTCATCACTGTTTAAGTATGAATAAAAACAAGTTAATATTGTTAGTTCCTTCCTAATAAATGAGCTTGCTACACTTTGCATGTGACAACGCTCTCTTGACTTGAAGCTTATTACTTTTTAGATGACTAGTTATTTATGCATAGGACATTATTTGGCACTAAACTCTTTTTTTAGTTTAATCTGAAAAAATATGACAGAATAGCTGTAATTTCTGCCCCTCTAAAGTTGACAACATGATTGCCCCAGGAAAGGTCCTGCTTTTGCTGAGTTTGATTCTGGCACTTTTCCCTTTGGCCTAGCCTTCAGAATGAGAGTATTTTTAGCATGTTCTCTCTATAACCAGGTTTAGAAGAGCTCTGCAAAGCATGGCCTGAAAATTTTCATTTACCCCATTAAAAAAATTAAAGTATGCAGATGATTAGCCCAGAGGAAAATTTAGTACTTTCATCTTCCAGAAAGGAAGCAAAACAGTGCTGGGAACTACTAATTTGGATTTAGTCCTCTCCTGTGAAAAAGGAAAGAAGGACAGGCTTGTGGACTGCAAGTAATAGAACATGCACAGAGTCTATAATGCAGAAATAATAATAAGAAAGTTACAGAAAGAAATATTCTCATCTTAGTGTTGCTAATTATAGAACAAGAATGTAAGGAGAATTTCACATTCAGAACTGATTTTTACAAAATTAGATTTCAAGAAAACATGTAAGATATATATCTGAGTTGGCTAGAGATGCAGAATGAGGAGATAGAAATTCTTAAAATAAGAAAAACAGAAATACAAGAACAGAAAGGACATGACATTATTACAACTGCACATGTTTTCAATGTGGTAGAAATCTGTTGGAACCTGAAGTGGGAGGTTACATAAAAAGAAATCAATATGGCAGCAAAAGAAACATTTGACCTGTTCAATTTTAAACCAGCACACATGGAAGATGGAAGGAAGAATGCACGGAAGAAAGAATGTATTCTATGCCAAATCAAAGAGAGTGACAAGCTCGGCAGACAGTGGCAAGGGAGATGAACCAGTCAGCTCACCATCATTATGAAATTTCTGTGCTACTTAACTAATACACAGAGAAAAGCCTGTGTTGGCTCACCTTTTCTTTTATGTGTATAAATATATATTTTTATTTACTTATTTTTTATTTTATTGACGTACAAATAGCAATCAGATAGTTTTAAGAAACCTTAACAGGAAAGATTCAATAAATTAATACATTGCAAACTGTTTTCATAATGCTTTGCTATTGTACAAGGTGCATACATGATATTATACTTATAGACATTATTATAGCAGATGTCTCTTATCAGTAAATTAAGAGAGTGTATCTGTTTACATATCTTATTTTTTTATACCTGAATTATATCAAATATTCAATAATTAATACTTTCTTGTTATTTTCCTAGTGGTTCTCTATAGTACTAGAAGCCGACATAATATTCTGTCCAACCACCATTAGTGCAAATCTTGCCTCTCATAGAATTATGTAGAAGCATGACATATCTATCCCAACTGTACTGTCCATAAACACACATCATGATTCTTCCTTTCTTTTTTTTTTACTTTTGTTTTATGGAAGTACAAATATCGATGAGACAGTTTTAAGATAACTTGACAAGATGGATTTCATAAATTAATACATTGCAAACTGTTTTCATAATGTTTTGGTATCATAGAAGGTGCATACATGATATTATACTTACAGACATTATTATACCATATGTCTCTTATCAGTAAATCAAGAGACTGTAGCTGTTTGCGTATCTTATTTTTTATACCTGAATTACATCAAAGAATCAATAATTAATACTTTCTACCTTGTTATTTTCCTAGTGGTTGTTCTTAGTACTAGAAGCCGACATAATATCCTGTCCAACCACCATTAGTGCAGATCTTGCCCCTCATAGAATTATGTAGAAGCACAGCATTATCTATCCCAACTGTACTGTCCATACACACACATCATGATTCTTCCTTTCTATACCCCTTCTTTGCTCTACACCTGTCAGAGATGGGCACTTCATTATCATTCAACTAACTTAGGTGCTTGAACTCGACAACAGAATCCAACACAATCCAGCATTCTACAACAATAGTGAGCTACCCGAAGATGTTGTCGACCATAGCCATTTACAGCTCAACTTAATATTATGGCCCCATGATGTATACTTCATTTTTATACTTTTCTGCTGGATGGTTAAGACCTAGGTAGAGCACGACTTATATACCAACACATGCACTTTATATTTCTTATGAGGTCAGTGAAGTCCCCTCAGGGTTTTTCTTGTAGTCCTGTACCTTATTCTGTAGATCCTTTGTCTGTGTCATCCATGTGGATGAGTCACGACCAATGCTTGACCAGTTTGCTCTCTGTGAGAGCTTGAGAGAAAGTTTTCTCTCCATGTGACTCTTCCCAGGCACACTATAGATCATCAATCTCTTTCCTCTGTGGCTCCATAATCTCCTTGTTCAGAAAATTTGGAGCTCAACTGAGTTTCATGATGTTGCAGTACAGGTTCTCCTATGTCCTGGGTCTTCGCTGACCTTGAAAGGCTAGGGCCAAAATGTTGGCTGGCCTTGTGGCTCTTCTATTTCTCCAACTTTGATCTGTGAACTTAGGTTGTTAACCATCCAGAAGAAAAGCTGATTAGTATCCTGCAGCATATGCTGTTCACTTTGCTGTAGCTCACTAAATTGATTTTAGTTTGTTTATTCTACATTTCTATTTGTAGAATAGAAAACTTCTTATACCAGGGAGACTATGCGATATTTACACATGTGTGTCTGGTTTATTTCACTTATAAGTATATGTTCAAGTGGAATCCACTTCAATATAAATGCTTCAAGCTTATCCTTCTTAATAGCTGAGTAATACTCCATTACATAGAAATACCACATTTATTTCAACCATTCCTCATGTGATGGACATGTTGGTTGTTTCCAAGATTTTGCTGTCACAAATTGTGCTGCTATAAACATAGGTACACATGTATCACTATGATACAATGTTTTCAGTTCCTCTGGGAAAATTCTCAGTAGGGGGATACCTGGCTTGAATGGAATTTCCAGTCCTTGGAGCTGCAAGTCTATCACTGGGTGGCCACATGCTTTGAACACATGGCAAGAGTGTATGGAGAAGGAAAATCATTTATATCATGACACAAGGAGGACAGAGAAACAGAAAAGGCAGAGGTGCTACTCTTGCCTCCAAGGATCCTGCCTCAGGGTCTACAGATGCATCACCAGGCTCTGCTTCCTAAAAGTCCCACAGCTCCCCCGCCGTGCTAGACTAGTGAACAATCCCAAACACAAAGGTCATTAGAGAGTGAACTCTGGCAGAAGTTCATGCTTCGGAATGAATTAAGGCTTGTAGAAAATAGTCATAATAGCTGAAATGCTTTTGAATGGAGTTGGTCAGCCAAGACTAGGAAAGAAAAGCACTTGTTGCTTGATTTTTCTTCACACGTGACAGAGGATAAGGTAACAGAACTCTGTAGACAGATGCTCTTCAGTGATTTCCATAAATAAGAAGGAATCCAAAAGTTAAAATGCTAACAAACTGCAGTTAAATGAACCTGGTATCTGAAATGGTAACAATTGCAGACAGAACATCCTGAAGCTCTTTGCTTCTCCGAGCCTTGACCACCTGTTCTGAAGAATGCTACACCAGGCAGTCTGGAAGAAGCCCAGAGACTCATTAACGGGGAGTGTAGTCCACAGCCCAGCAGTGTATGCCTCATCTGAGACTCACAGAAATGTAGGTTCACAGGCTCCTCTTCGGTCTTTCAGCACATACATGTCAAGGGTGCATCGCATGAGCCACACACAGGCTTGTGCCAGTTAACTTTGGTGGCCAATGTGATGAGATTAGGAGGCTTTTAGAGAGGGGATGGGAATGTGAGGGTGCTGATCTCAAGGGTTGAACACACTGACAAGTTCCTAGCTGAAAGAGGTTTTTTGAAGCAAGAGCTGGTGGGAGGCAGTGGGCTGTGGGAGTGTGACCCTGGGCCCTATGTTTGGTGCCTGGCCCCTTCCCCTCTGCTCCCTCTTCTGCACTCCACTTGCAGGGTTCCATGAGTTCTCCATCAGATTCTTTCCACTACACACTTGGGCCATATCTTTTTCTCTGAACCAGCCACGTTTGGATTGCAACCCGTGAAATGATGAGTCAAAACCAGCTTCTCCTTTAAATCCTGGCTCTTGGGCAGTTGTCCAAGACAGAGGGAAGCTGACCAATAAAATGCAACCATTTGAAAGGTTCTATTCTAGGAAATATCGTCAATGAAAATGAGTCATTTCTTTGCTCTAAAGCATGTAGAATACTGACACTAATCTCAGCAAATCCTAAGAGGATTTAGTACAGAAGTTGTGCCAACATAAAAAGACTGTAGTAATCTCCAAACCAGCAAAAGCCCCCCACCCCATGAAGCATACAAACTAGAATATTTAAAAATTAAAATACAGTGGCAAAGAAAGTAATGCTGTATAGTACTCTGTGTGTGAGACAGTGTGGAATAAGAATTAAGAACAAAGCCTGAGGAGATGGACTCTTAGTTCAGGGCTGAGTTTTCTCATTTACTATGTGATTTTAGCCAATTGTTTGATGTTTCTGCGGAAGGTCTCATTGGCAAAGTGGGAGAAAACTATGATGCTTAACTCAGAAGTTGCTGTGGGATTGAACTGACTTGGTAATAATAAAATGCTTCTAAAAGAAATGCAGTTCCTAGAAAGGATCTTGGAATTAAAAGAGAATATTTAAAAATTCATACACTTCCCATAAATTCTATAGTTAATGGCAATGTGTCAGTGGTAGTTGGTTAACTTTGGTACATGTACATGTTTCTGTAAGATTACTAGGTGAAGGGTATATTCTCTTAGTGACTTGAAAATTTTCTATAAACCTAACATTTTCCAAAATAAATAGGCAAGTTTTAAAAAGCTAATATCTTAAATATATATAGCATTTCATAAATTCAAGGCTAACAGTATTTAACATATAATAGTGTTCAGCATCCAAATAAATAGTGCCCAACATGGGATAAACACTCAATAAATGTGAGCACATGTGATTGCTTTAAATTTTATTTATTTGTATAAGCATCTAAGGAGTTTATGTAGACATATTAATCCTAATTTAATAATGTATCTTGGATGGAGATTTAGAAGATATAATTGTTACATTTTGAGACAGTACAAACTTTGGATAGAACTGATCTATTTAAAGTTTGAATATTGTTGCTTAATTTCAAATGACCCCACTTCTAGCCTTGGTACAGCTTATAATCAATAGTACATGGAGGAAGAGAATAACAAGCTCAGAAAAGGAGGATCAAGGAGAGATAGGAGATCCAAGGCTGGAACATATGTCTGATGAGCCTGCAGCTCAGGGAAATACAGATCACAGTAGTTTTCACATTTGTGTCCATTTAAGATGCACATTCCAGGAGCAAAAACAACTAATGAGTTGATCCTGGGTTATAAGTCCTTTCTAGAGTTCAGCAGATGAACAAAGGGCAGGAGAAGGCTGTGATAAGAAAGGGGATTTGACCACAGGCAAACAAAAGGAAGAGAAATTCAGTAAGCACAGTAGTGGAAACATCTAAATAAACTAGAGAAATATAACAGAATAAAATCTGCCTAGAAAGTTGTTCTATAAAAGAGAAAAAGCAAGCTGAAGCCCGAGGCATCTACAAATGCAGTGTGATTCCACTTGCCATGTCCCTGCACAAGCTTCCCTCTGAAGAAGCCAGAGCATCTTCACAAGAGGTTAAGGTGCTCCTGATCCTCAGACTGATGAGAACTTTCAGGTTCTTTCTTGAGTCATATTTTGGTGGGATAGTTTCTAGAGGAAGCCTTCAGGCTGTGTTGCAGTTTGGAAGAATCAGTGCTTTAATCCCAGGAAAAAAGTTACTGATTCTCCAATGAATAATTCCAATCTACTACTTTCAGTGCAATGCACAGTGAAAATAAAGACACTAAGGCACATTTGTACTTATGGGGTGCAAACAGGGTCCTAACTCCTGTTATAACTAAGGCTAACTGGAACAAGGGACTGAACCCAGGGCCAAACCCAGGTTTTATTAATTCAGGAACAAATGAATGGCTCAAGGATGAGTGACTGAGTACAGCAGGCAGTGTGTGAGTACTAGGAGCACAGCTAGAGTGGACCACTGATTCATCTGGGGGAGGGAGAAAGGGAGGGAAAGAGAGAGGAAAGAAAGGAGGGAGGGATGAAGGGGAGAGAGACAGACAGACAGACAGACAGAGACTCAGAGACTCAGAGACAGAGACAGAGAGACAGAGACAGAGACAGAGAGACAGAGACAGAGAGTCAGAGACAGAGACAGAGACAGACAGAGACAGACAGAGGAATCTGCATAGCACACTTTGCAAGAGTGTTTTATGTATTGGGGTCCTACTCCAGCTCTGATGTGTAATCTTGTCCTGAGATGTGGGCCATCATTAATCTGTCCCCTTGTTTTAACATTACATATCATCACCTCAATAGGCCCATTTGCATTGCTTAAAGCCAATTGAGGGAATAAAGAAATATGCTTGCTGCCTCTGTACAAATCAATACATAGAAGTATGGCTAGGGCTAGCCAAAGCAACCAAATGCTCTTATTTAGAAAGGGCCATCCTCCTAGCCTTTCAAGATCAGTGAAGACTCAGGACATAGGAGAACCTGTACTGTAACATCATGCAACAAATTTTCTAATCAAGGAGATTATGGAGCCACAGAGGAATGTGATCGATGATGTATAGTGTGCCTAAGGAGAGTCATATGGAGAAAAAAACCTTCTCACACGCTTTCATAGAGAGCAAATTGGCCAAGGAATGGTTGTGACTCATCCACATGGATGACACTGACGAAGCATCTACAAAGTGCAGCTCAGGGTTACAGGATAAACCCTGAGGGGACTTGACTGACCTTAGCAGATACGAAAGTTACATTTCTTGTTATATAGGTCTTGCTTTATCTTGGTCTTAACCACCCAGCAGAAATATATAAAAAGGAGGTATATAAAGTAAAGACATATTAATATGTTGAGCTGTAAGAGTCTCTAGTTAACAACTTCTGTGGATAACCCACTACTATTGTGGACTGCTGGACTATGTTGGAGTGTTTTGCTGAATTCAAGCACCTATAATAATTGAATGACAATAGAATACCAAACTCTGACAGGACTAAACAAAAAAAGGGGATACAAAGGAATGACCATTCTGTATTTGTATAAACAGGTCAGTTAGGATAAATATGCAGTACTTTCGCATAACTCTATGAGAAAGATTTGCATTACTAGTGTTTGGACAGGATATCCTGCCTGCTTCTTGTACTATGGATAACCACTAGGAAGATAACAATGTAAAAAGTATTAATTATTGAAACTGGACTATAAATCAGCTTTTATAAAAAATATAAGCATACAGCTACATTCTCTTAATTCAGTGAATAGAGGGATCTGCTCTAAGAGTGTTTGTAAATAGAATATTATGCTTGCACCTTGTACAACAAATAACCACTAAGAAAACAATATGGAATGTATTAATTTTTGAATCTGTCCTACTAATTTGATTTCAAACTATCTCATTGGTATTTGTTCTTCAATAAAATTATGGAAAAAAAGAAAGAAAGAATATTTTAAATATAGTAAAATACCACAAATTCAACAGATGAGTAACAAAATAAAATTAAAAAAATAAAAAAGATGACTAACCAAAAAAAAAGAAATGGTCATCCTAATGATCCTCCATGGCTTCAGTTAAAAAAAAATACATGAATTGTCTTGGATGTTCAATCATTGGTCATGTGAGCTACAATATGAGACACATGCATTCTAGGAGAAACAAAATAATACTGTGGAAGGAGATAAAATATTAGAAATGTTAGTAATATTTAGACTATATATGTGTGTGTGTGTATACACACACACATTATATATATATATATATATACATATATATATATATATATATATATAATGTTTATTTATATATTTATTTGGTTCAGAGCCTTGCTATGCAGCTCAGATTCATAGTGATCATCCTGTGTCAGCCTGCCCAGCACTGGGATTAGACGCATGTACCATCAGACCCAGTAGTTCCAGGGTCTGGCACTGCATGTAGTACTGAGGATCAGTCTCAGGACTTTGCATTTGCCAGGTAGGCACTTAGATGACCAAGCTATATGCTCAGTCAATATTTATTCTTTAAGAGAAAGAAATCCATTAAGCTTAAATGGCATTTATTCTGCCAGAAGTTAGAAAGCACCTGCCACATGGCATGCATATCATGTGGTTCAGAGTGAGAGCTCCACGCGAGTGCATCCTCTCAGGGGCTGTGTGGGTCGGAACAGCTTTTAACTTCAGTGGGACCTGTTTTGAAACTGTCTCATTGCTGCTTCTTTCTGAATAAGACATATACATGTGGCCATATAAAGAAAAAAATTAACTTAAATGGGCCCATTTAAACAGGCCTGTGAATAACTTGAGAGGATTCTCTCAAAGAGGCACTTCAGCAAAGTAATAGTGTGATAAAGAAGCCAAAACAAAATGGAGAAATTTGGGCTTCCATGACAGAACAAACGCATAGCCACATACAAAGACAAAAAGAAATACAACCCAATTAAATCAGTAAGAGGCTAACCAACATGTGAAAAGGAATATCCAAACAATGCAATATTGTCTTTAACTTCATCCTAAGTCAGTAGTTCTTAACTGAGGGCAACAGGGACCTTTGGAACCTGCGGAATATTTAGAAAAATTAGTGGTTGTTAAACTAGGAGTTGCTACTGGCATTTAGTAGGGAGAGGCCAGGAAGGGTACTTACAATGTCAAGGACAGACCTCATTATGCAGAATCCTCTGGCCAAGTAATTCTGAGGTTGATAAACTCTGAACTAAACACACATGGTGCTTTGAGATATGCAGTATATGAAGTACATCATAGTGTTGCACATATATATATATATATATATATATATATATATATATATACATATACACACACACACACACACATATATATATATATATAATGTACTTGTACTTAAAATACATTTATGAACAATGACTTTGAATCATTTATTTGAACACCACCAGAATGACACATAATAGGCACCTGATAAAAGTCACAGCTTGCCCTTATTTAAAAGTTGGTTAAAGGTCTTGAAACCATGTCATAGAAATTATTGAAGCACTTGTGATTGTGGCATATAACACATAAGATAAAGAAACATATAATCTGTCTTAAAATATCTGGAATATTTTGTTGAAGAAAGATTTGCTTTGGCAATGTATCTCAAGAAGGCAAAACTAAGACCACTGAATCAAGAACCAAAAGGGCTATTTCATTTTAGTAGAAGGGAAATGTTCTGACAATTTCAGTGTTCATGCAGTGAAATGAGCTGGTACATTATAGCAGTGGACCAAGATGAGCCATGTGAGGCTCAGCTCAGCGATCATGCTTATTTGCTCTTCAAAACTGTGTACAGCACCTCAAACAATTTACATTGTGCTATAGTGGGTCCCACTCGTGTGTTTCAGGGGTTGTAAGCTCAAGAATAGTGCTTTGTGGGAGTCACATAGAGAGAAAATATTCTCTCAGGTTTCACAGAGAGCAAATTGGTCAAGCAATGGCCATGACTCATCCACATGGCTGACACTGACGAAGGATCTACAAAATGTGGTGCAGGGTTTCAGGATAAATCCTGATGGGACTTGACTGATCTTATCAGATACAAAACTTACATTTCTGGTCTATAGGTCTTGCATTATCTTTGTCTTAACAAACCAGCAGAAAAGTATAAAAGCAAGGTATAAAAATAAAGCCATATTAATATGGTGAGCTGTAAAAGGCTCAAGTCAACAACTTCTGACATTGCCAGTCCTACAGATAACCCACTACTATTATGGACTACTGTACTATATTGGATTATTTTGCTGAATTCATGCATCTATGATATTTAAATGGCAATGTAATACCCATCTCTAACAAAACTAAACAAAAATGGACACAAAGGAAGGATCATCTTGTATCTGTATATACAAAATATTTAAGATATATATACAGATACTTTCTCTTAATTCAATGAGAAGAAAGATTTGTACTAATAGCATTTGGACAGGATATCATGTCTGCATCTTGTACTATGAATAATCACTACGAAGATAACAATATGCAGTGTGTTAATTATTGAAACTGTCCTATTAATCAGTTTTAAAACTATCACATTGCTATCTGCCTCTCAATAAAATTAATAAAAAACAATATTTAATAACTTCTTAAAGATTAATATCCAACATTTAAGAAGCAAGAGAATTAATATAAAAGGTCTCAGTTCCAGATATGTTAACATATCTTCTAGCACTGTAAGAAATTTTATGCCAGGAGTTCTTTATGGTAACATGAACTTATACAAGTTCAACTTTAAGGGAGCAATGGGAACTGTCACTATAGTAACCCTGAGATGCGGAGAGAACCCAACAGGGAATGTGACAGTGGATGGAAAGTGTAAAGCCAAAGATGTCAACTGGAGTGCTAAAGCAAGCTTTCAATTCCATGGGACCTCTGGACCAGCGTGCATTGTCTAAGATACTATGACCAGTTTCCACAAAAGAAGCTTGCATTCAAATGGTACTATCCTTTGGCCAAACTGGAACTAAAGACTTATTTCTATCATTTTGAGGTGGTTTTTAGTAGTTTGAAGAATTAATAATGCCCATTATGAATTATTTGGAACTTAGCATACTTTTATCTGAGGAAAACACACAGCTTGGACTTTGGTTATATGACTTTCTTACTTTGGATCAGTCTGAATGGAAACGGCACACATTTCTCTCAATACTGGTTGCTACTCAGAGCAAAATCACAAAGCCTGTAAATTGCAGGCTCATTCATTCTCAACTGCTAACCAACCTCCTGAGGAAGGAAAACGCATTTCTGAGATAGTAGTTTCATCAAAGAACAGCTGATAATGACAGATAAAAAGCTGTGTGGTGGCTTGAGCTTCCTCTGTTTCCAGGACTTACTGAACACGAATAGAGCACAGCTTTCGTTTGTGAAGAAGCCCTTGTGGTTAGCAATTGCCTTGTACCATTAAACCTTGCCACTAGCTGAATCTTTCCACAGTATCAACTTTACCAAACGAGGTAAAAGGAATACTTAGAATGTTTTTTAAAGGAGCTGGATGTTAACTATGCACACATTTATGCAATTGAAAAAAAAAGACCCATGTGTATGATCAGTGGTGTGTTTTCTTGCTGTAGAGTTGCACATAGTGTGTAAGGAAGGCAGAAGGAAGTGGCCTGGGAGGGTCCCCTAGTAAAGGGAGGCTGAAGTCTCATCTGGCCTCACATGAATATTTTTAAATGAGCCACCTTGTCCACATACCCCAAGAACTACACAATTTGACTTTCCATTGTATATTGCCTCATAATTTCCTGTAATAATTTCTTACACATCAAGTTTGCCTCCAAAGCCATAGTAGACACTGTAAACATTTCATGGATGTTCCTGATACCACATTATTCTTACAGTGATCAGGGCACACATAGGTACCAAAACATATAAAGACTGAGTGAATGGAAAAGGTTATAGATGCAGCAAGCGATAGTGAAGAAGAAGGCTCTGTAGTTTCCAAGGTGAGTTTTCCAGTAATTAAATGGTGACTTATTTAAAAGATGATTTAAGGCCCTGTGAGACAGTTAAGCAGACTAGGTGCCTGCTTAAGTGAATACAGGGAGCAAGTTTAATCCCTGGTACCACATGCTGCGCTGGCCCTACCCTAAGGATGCTGAGCCAGCCACCAAGTCCAGGCATGGTGGCACAAACCTATAATCCCAGTGCTGGGTAAGCTGAAAACAGGGATCAGTGTGAGTCTGAGCTGCATAGTGAGACCCTGTATCAAATACATGTTTTTTAAAATGATGACAAATTAAGGAAAAATAAAACTCGGGGAAAATGGCATGTTTCAGCTCTAGTGAAATAGGAGCTTCCAAACAGAAATGCATAATTTTAAGTGATGAAAAGCAATCTTTGGCTGTATCAAAATGAATGTAATTTTAAATCCAGTTTTTATTTATAACACTATGAATTGGGAGGATGGAGAGCCTGGTTAAACTCTTTAGTTCTTTGAAATATTTATATGCAGATTTCTCCCTCACTTTACACTGCTTTTACACACCAGCATTGTGGCCTTACGCACATAGACACAGGCATGTTTTGTTGCTTTACCTCCTGAAATACATATGCTATTTTTCCAGCCAATAGTTTATCCCCAGTAACTTGTAGCATCATCAAAAAGTAGTGGGGAATTTATCAGGAAATCAGCATACTGTTAAAATTTCAACCTTGTATCTTACCATGATATCAGCCAAATGTCTGGACTGAGGTCAGGAACACAACCATGAAATTCATAGAGTACCCTCAGCACTTTTTCTGAAGTTATCTAAGAGAGAGCAAATGTCATGCCCATTGTTCCATGACTTGTTCAAAAGCTACAGTGACACTTATGTAAATACCGGTATCTTTGACATGTGTGATTAATCTGTGTATGAGTCAAAATACTGTCTCCTCTATACTGAATGAGTGATGGATCTTGATTACATCAGGGCACACTCAGCCTTTCTTATGTTTGGGAAGCTTATGTAAAATCAGTGCCCCACTAAGGACCTTCCTTGAGAATTTAAACTAGTGGATGCCTTTTCTAACGTCACTGTGTATATAAATTCCTATGGGCGGTCACCACACTACTCCTGTAGTGTTTACCCTGCTTGTAGAAGAGAGATGATGGTATATATGGAACAATTTTCAGAGACCAAGCTTTGTGCAGGATTTTAATCTTATTGAATTCCTAAGTTAGACATGTTTATTCTCATTTATAAAACAGGAAACAGAAATGCAAAGAAACACAGTTAATAGTTGTGAGAGTTGAGATTTGAGTTGAGGTCTATCTCAGAGCATAGTCTTTTCTCTCCCATTAAAAATAAACATTTTCTTTGGCTTCCAACACTACCAACAAAATTGTATCATGCTTACAGAACTAACATTCATTGAGTATTGACTGCATTTTATAGATTCATATACTAAGTATTCAGATTAATTTATTTCTCTTGCAATCTTCATAAAGATCATGAAAAGAATGATTATTACCACCACTTTTTTATTACGCATGTGGATGCTGAGCCAAAGGAGCTCTCTGAATTGCTCATGATCACTGAACTTGGAGTGACAAACCAGGATTCTAGCCCCGTCATGTCGCTTCAGAGCTTGTCCTAGTAATCAACTGTCTTCAGCTGATGCACACCATATATTTTACTGCCTTAAACAAGAACACAGATTTAGGTTGACCTTGAAGTGTACTGTTTGATATATTGCTGTGTTATCTAGGACAGATTAAAAACTAAATTTTCTGTGAGCATTTCACTTCAAAATGGTTTGTATACCACTCAAGAATACTGAATAAATGATGTCTTCTTGTACCATGAGTTGTCCATGTTTAGGACTCAGTTTCTCCTTTTTGATAACAGTGTGCATTAGAATGCTCAATTCTACCTGTTCCACTGAAAGTATGGCAGATTATTTAATAAAAATAATTTATGTGATGTGTGCTCATCCAAGTTATCTTTTCTGTTCAATCTAAATTAATTACTGATGGTACTTGGGTCAAAATTGATTATAACTATATGTGCATTTGTAACACTTGAAATAGAGGACCCAATGTAACATTTCAGACTTGCTTTGAGGTTTTTTTTTAAATCAAATGAAATAAATGGGCATCTTGCTTGCCTTTGAAGATCCCTTTGCTAATCTCAGATTGCCATGTGAAATTTTAATTAGTGATTTAAAATGTGCTTACACAAAGAACCTTGTCCAAGTTGTCTGTTTCTGCCAAATTAAACTATTAACTAAGAAACCTAATTAAAATCCTTTTAGCTTTTAATCAATATTTTATTTGCATTCATGTTTCCTGGGGAGCTTGATGAGTTCTGTGGATGTGATAGTTATTTCTGCCCCATTTATCAAAGGTCCTTTTAAAGACATTCTCTCTTCCAAGGCCATGGAGTCAGCAGGACACTGGTGAGGACCTCTTGGGAGCACGGCCTCTGTCCTCCTCCAGCCCTGCATGCACAGAGCATGTCACGATGGCTCTGCCCTCCAAGGAGTGCTCCCTGAAGATGCTGGAGGAGCCCCAGTGCTGTCGCTCTACAGACACCCACCAGACTCTGCTCCCACAGACCCTGGCCCCATCCATGATGGAGATGACTCAGAGCGAACAACTCAGCATGCCCTGCATGCCCAAAAGAAGCTGCCCATATTCCTGCCCTGCAAACCTGGACAGTTTCAAAAATTTATGCAAGTATCACACATTTTCCATAATATTTTTCATATGTATATATTTTTCTTTTTTCATTCTTTAACCAAGGATTGAATTTAAGACCTCACACTTGCCAGGCAGGCACAGTAGGCACAGGGCTGCTGAGCTGTACCCTGAGCTACAACATTCTCCTTAATCCACAGCATTTCTTAGAGGCAACTTCTAGATTTTTAAGTAAGTTTATGTATCACTATCACAAAAACATACTAATGTTACAATTGCTTAAACTTAGATTTTAGGTATCACTTGCTAATTTCTTAATATAGCAGATTATTGCTTAGCTTTCTTTAATCTCCTACAGAACCCATCCACTTGTGCATACAAATTTGAACATGGATCCTGCTCTCTCAATGGAAGGACAGCAGAATTTTCATTATTTAAATATTTAATGTTGACTATTCTATGGCTGCACAAACACTGTTCTCAAGTAAGTCATTGTATATGCTTTCTTCTTTCTCTATCAATTTTCTTTGAATTTGACTTTTATTTGCATGTATGTGTGCAGTTCTAGTCAAACCTCAAAACTGCATGTTATTGATTAAGTCTCCCTTAACAGAATCAAACATGTACAAACATGAAACTTTCATTTTAATGGGTACTTCACCAGCCTTTACGCATTGTGCTGCTGCCCCTCCAAGGGCACCCTGCTTGCTGCGAGTCCTTTAGCTCTTCTTAGACCCAAATCCCCTTTCTGAATTTCAGCCATCACCTCTGTTGGTTTATGCTCATGTCTTTTAGCTCTTGAGAATGAGTACTATGGAAGTAAACTTTCTGAATTATAACGTGGCTGAATATTTTTTTTCCTTCAACTTTCACAATACTTAATAGTTTTTCTGGATACAGAGTTTTGGGTTGATCTGGCATATTTTTTTCTAAAAGTACTTATAAAAGTATCTCATACTACAATGCTTTAGAATATGATTTCAGTATTCATCTTCCTGGCATTTTTCATTCTTTGAGCTTGCAATGTGACTATGGTGATAGTGAACCTACATGATTTCTAAGACTAGGTTAGAAAAGCTAAATGGAATTTCTTTATCATGGTACATTTTCCTGAAATCTAATCAGTATGTTCTGTGGAGACAAACAGTATAGATAGATGCATGAACAAACAGCTATAGCCAGCACTCACCAGTTGCGCAAGAGAGTTCCTTTGAAAATGAATTCTTCCAACCAGTCAAGCCACTACAGTCAAACTAAATGGAAAAGGCATGGAATGATCCCTTGAGACTTTAATTTTCTTTTATCATACGTTCATATTTCACAACAATGGGAATACATCAGCGGAACAAGTTGTTAAATGATTCTGTCATTTTTTTCACCATCATAAAGCAAACTTATATAAATTAAGATGGCTATAATATCACCACGTGGCCACACTGTATACGTGGGTTATCAAGAGTATCAATGCTATTGTATACTGTATGACTGAATTTTGAATTCCCCATCATTTGTTCTTTGGTTTTAGTAGTGCCCTGCTTACTTTCTTCATTAACGTAATTCCTTTAATCACCTCTTGAATAAGATAAGTGATGAACACACTTGAAATTGTTTTTCTTACATGTTGCTATTTAAGTCTTCTAGGGACTCAGTCATGGTAAATGCAAAAACATTTATAAATATGCTATTTTGGGGGAGATAGCTCAGTGGAATAAGTGCTTCCTTGGCAAGCTCAAGGGCCCGAGATCAATTCCTGGTTCCGCAAAAACAAAGAAAATGTTATTTTTTATTTACTTTACGTACATATTAAAACAAAACAAAATGTTTTTATGTGTTGTCTATCTTCACCTTTTATATTTTTCTTCTTGTTTATCTTGAGTTCTATCCACAAAAATGTGATGCTCATCATGGATCTGATTTTGGTGAATGTGAAGTTCTAAGAAGCAGGGTACAGTGGGGGCTCTTAAATCCTGTCCATGACCTTGTACCAGTCTCTGCCCTCCTAAAAACTGAGCCTCATGTAAGAGGCGAGCAGTCGGCAATTGCGTAGCCTCATTTGCCTGTACAGGTAATTCATGTCACTTGTATTGCCACCTGATGTTGATCCCATCATATCAACAATGGGATTAGCTGCACATAAGAGGACAAACCCTACTGTCAGCTGGGCATAAAAGATCTAAGAAGCACAGTGCTTATAATAATCTAACTCCTATTATCTGAGGCTGAGCTAAGGTACTAATGCTAGTGCTAGGGGTGGCGGCAAATACAGATTACCATTAAAAAAGAGTTTCACTTCATGAGATCATAACAAATCAATAGCTTCAGCAGTCATATAGAAACCCCATCCAGGACCCAAGTGACAATTAAGCTGCATCTGGTGGAAGTGGCAAGTGAGTTGATGAATTCAGTTGTCCATGTGTATCAGGTGGCCAGCTTTACGTCCACCCACACATAGCTAGCATGTGATTTTATTTGCCACTTTCATCCCCACTTCTTTCCTGAAGTGAGTACTTGTCTCATAAATGTTTGCTAGCCAACAAGCTAATCTTGGGCAAGGAGTAAAATACAAACATCCCTGGAGAGTTCCCCTGAAAAGGCCAAAAGACCAAAGATGAGACCGCAGAAGACTAGAAGACTGCCAACAAAAAGAACATTTCATTTCAAGAAAACTACTTAAATGATGGGTTTATTTCAGCAAGTGATTCACATCCTCTATGCCTTCGTTATATAATGTGACATGGCTAGCTATCCAGTGAAGCTCTGGTGCCTTCTATATGGCTTTACCACACAAAGATAAAGCACCCTGCATTAAATGAAGAAGACTGCAGAATTTTGGAATAAAAATGTGGACATGCAAAACAGAAGCAATGACTGAATACCATGTGTCTACAATAAAAGCTTCATTCTCAATGGCCAACCACATTGTTAAAACCAAGAAATCATTATTAGCAAAGAGTTGGCCTTGTCCAGTGCTAAGGACATTCAGTGAACTTCTAAGAGAGACCGCAATTTAAAAGAGAGCGTATATGCCTCTTTCAGTCAGCACCATAGCCAGACAGATTGGAGAAATAGAAGAGGATAGTGAGACACAATTGTCAAAGAGGATTAATGAGGCACCATGGCACACCGTCCATATCGATAAGTTTACCTGTACCGCCAGTCGTTCAGCACTGTTTCTTTCTTGTGCTATATATTTTTCAGGAAGCTGTGCATGAGGATATTATGTGTACTTATTTTTTGCGAGCATCACCACAACTGAAGACTTAGTCAATTTTTGAAGGATTATATACCAGGAAAACTAGGATGTGATTATTCTGTCAGTGTATTCCTGGAGCAGCTGTGACAGGATTGCTTTCTGCTTTCACTACTCAAGTAACAGAGGTTGCTTCTGAAAATGATTCTCTACATTGTGTTGTCCATGAAGAAATTCTGGGTGTCTGAAAACTCTCATTTGAACTTAATTGTGTTTTGTCATGTTGTGATTAAAATTATTAACCAAATTAAGGTACACATCCTTAACTTAGCACTGACAGAAGTTCTTTTATACACAGCAGTGGTATGGATTTATATGTATAGATCAATGACCATAGTTTTTAACTACAAGAGCTGTTCCAGAGATTTTCTTTTGAAAATCAGTCAGCCCTGATAGTACATGTTAATGACACAAGTTGGTTGCAAAACTTTCTTGTGTGATATTTTTAACCAGATCCACAAAGTTATTGTGCCACTTCAAGAAAGAACAACTGTGTTCTTGTTGACAGATAAAGTGGTTTCATTCAAAATCAAACTGGGGTGGGGGGTACAGGTGCAGGTTACAGCCCAGTGGCACAGTGTCTTCCTGGAAAGCACAAGGCCCTGTGTTCAATTCCTAGTGCCAAAACAAACAAACAAATGAACATATGCAAACAAAAACCCAATGAGGCATAGTTGGGGTGAATATTGGGATATTTGACAGCTTTCAAACTTCATCAGAGCTAATAAGAGACTAATCCAGAACCTCCTTTGTCCCATCTGAGGCATGCTTAACCTCTGCCAACTTTCTTTTTGGACCCAGAACTATGCTTTTATTCTTATGTGGAAAAAACTGACAGTTTTCAGTGTTGACAAATTCTTTAGGTTGTTTTTTTTTTTACTTCATTTTTTAAAAATTCTTATTTATAACTTCAATGCAAATGTCATTTTTATTTAGGTAATTAGATTTTATACTTGGATCTTTTTTCTTTTTTTTAATTTATTTTTTATTTTATTCAAGTACAAATATCAATGAGACAGTTTTAAGACACCTTAACAAGACAATTCGATAAATGAATACATTGCAAACTGTTTTCATAATGTTTTGGTATCAAGGTGCATACATGATATTATACTTACAGATA
>PVKA01021456.1:0-38660 GCA_004027165.1 Ctenomys sociabilis | reverse complement strand
GAGGAACTCTTGAAGACATAGGGGTAGGTAAAGAGTTCATGAACAAACATATATTCACACGGGAAGCTCTTGAAAGAATCAACAAATGGGATCAACTCTTCTTAAAGAGCTTCTGCATGTCAAAAGAAATTGTCAACAGAGTGAAAAGACAACCCACAAACTTTGAAAAAATCCTAACTAATAAGCAATCAGACAGAGGCCTACTGTCTAGAATTTATAAAGATCTCCTCACTTTTGAACTTCATAGTAAGAAGTTGGCTATTTTTCCAATAGATTCCCCTTTAACAGTGATTCATTGCTTTTCTATAGCAGATTTTAAATACTGCTATTTGTTCTTCTGTGATGTATCATGGACAGTTCTTTTTTCTTTCTCATTTTTGCTATTTGGGGTTCTATAAGTCTCACTTATTCTTGTTAACTTCTTTTCAAGGGATTTCTCTATTATTAGGGTAATATGCTATTTGTTTTTTGTGCCATTTTTGCTGTCTTTCAATTTATTGCTAATTCATAGAAACTTCTGATTCATCTTCTCTGTGTCACTGGCAATGTGTTGATGCATTTTCACGTTACTCCTGTATGTTCCACTTCAAGTAAGCACTGAAGGTAGCCTTCTCCTCTGGTTAATATTGTTTCCACATTCACCACTTCACTGCCATAATTTTGGCAGAAGTTTTAGTTCTTCAGTTTTTGTTTGGTACTTTGATGGACTTTAATTCTTTACTGTGTTGGCATTCACTGTTTTTTCTCATTTCATCTATCACTTTTATGATCTGTTTTGCCATCGCATCTGTAATATTGCCTTTCCTTCCACTTCTTTCTTTTTTTCTTTCTTAATTTCCTTCTTTCTTTCTATTATTTTTTGGTACCAGGAATTGAACTCAGGACCTTGAATTTTCCAGGCAGGTTCTGTGCCAGTGAGCTACCTCTACAGCCTTATATGTTCAAATAATTCATCTGTGTTACCTTTTATTTTCTACTCTTTGATTCCACACTGATCAGTTTTGGTGGAAGAAGGATTTTTGGCAGGATTTGATCGAGTTGCCTTCCCAAGTTTTCATTACTTATTCATTTGTTTGTTTTGTGAGCTGGGACTTTCCTGCTGATTGTAATGGAAAACATCTCTGCTAGGAAGGAGAGTGCTTTGGTTCTTGTGTGACTTACAGTGGTACCCTCAGGTGAGGTACATATTGTCCTTGTGACTGTCACAGGATCCAGCCTCCTCAGTTTATTGTAGAGAGAAATTTCCAGCAGGTGGGACCCAGTACCTACTTCTCCAAAAGTGGGCCATGAGATTGTCAGTGACCCCAAGGCATGCCAAGTACTGGCATCCTCAGAAAATAAAATGGTGACACCTGTAAGCCACCTTGGCTATAGAAATAAAATTGTCAATAATAGCATCAAAAAAGAGTATTGACAAAACCTAAGAGCCTATAATGTATTACCCTTAACCACAGAAACTCAATCAAGAATAACAATATAAATTCCAAGACCTGCCAAATACTGACTTACTGTAAGTATCTACTAAACTGAACTTCATCTTTGTTAATAGCAGTACAGTGCTCCACAGTAATGGCATAGTGTTACGTAGCTAACTAGAGATTCACAAAGGCTATTACTTGTACTGCTAAAAGTAGAAGATATAGGGAACAGAGGATGAAAAAAGTGAAATTTAAAATGCTAATCAAGGGTCTGTCAGATAGCGCAGTGGACTAAAGCACCCGCTTAGTCAAGTGCAGGGACAAGGGTTTGATCCCTCAGCATGCCATGCTGGCCCCAATCCCAGAGTGTGCTAAGCATGGTGGTGTGTGCCTGTAATCTCAACACTTGGGAGGCTGAAAAGAGGAGGATTACTATGAGTCCAATCTGTGTAGAGAGACCCTGTAGACCCTGTACTAAATGCATGATAAAATAAAATAAAATTAAATATTAATCAATGGAAGATGTGGAGGACAGAGGAACAGTAAGATAGGGAGTCCTCCTGAGGCCAAAGGTTATTAGTAGTGTTAGAGAGCTGTATCAGAAAGAAGAAAACAAGAAAAAGGAAAATCCAGAGAGAAAACAGGTAAAGGAAGAAAGAATTCTTTAAAAGGGGGGGAAAGGGCCCAAACTTTAAAAACAAAACAAAATACAACAAAAATCTCATGACAGAAAGCAAGAAATAATGTAAGTAAAAATAATTTTAAAAAACCCACTTCCTCTGTAGTTATGGGTAAGTGGCTTTGCCCTAGGACCTACAATCTGGCTCTAGCCAGTCCCAATTTTCTCCACCTGGCAGCTTTGGGGCCTGAGTAGGCAAGTCCCCTCCCAGCCGCAGAAGCCTCTGTCGGTCATCCCTGCTGTGGAAACCACGAGCTCAGAGACACGCCCTGGTAAGAAAAATAATTAGCCCTGTGGTCTCTGCTGATGGCGGTTGAGGCAGACCAGTTTCTCCTTTCATCTTTCGCTAAGCATGAACTCCTCGCAGGCACAGGCTCGGCGTCTCCATGACTGCCCAGCAGGTGTCTCCCACAGTTATCTCCTAGCCAGGAGCTCTGGGGGGTGAGGCTAGGGTTTCTGAGGATGCTGCCTGCCAGGGTTGTCCTTTCTCTAGGGATCCTGCAGCTTCCTTTCCTCTACTAAGCTGTCTTCCCCCAGGGTCGGGCTTAGTCTGTACCTCTGCTGCCTCGTGGCAAGGCCAGGCAACATTAGCGCTGGCTTGGAGCTGGAGGAAGGTTGCCCTTGGGGCGGCAGCCTGGGCCTGTGCTGTTCCCATAGCGGCCTGGCAGTCAGGCCCTGCACCTGAACCTAATCACACAGGAAGACCCAGTTACATTCAATTTCTGATTCCCTGAAAAAAAGCGCCAGAGTGGTTCTTGGGGAATTACGGAGTTCATAAAACGCGTTCCACACGGTTACAGAAGCACTTGGTGTGCCGGAGAGCGGCCTAGAGGAGGAGGCAACAGCTCGAAGCCTCCGAAGTGGGCAGTGACTCTGTCCTTGCAACAGATTCTATTCGTATTTTAAGTTCAGAAAAGATACTTGACCACATAGAAAGAAATAGATACGTAGGCATCTTGTTTTATTTTCTAGATTACTGAATGAAAACAATAAACATCTGTTGAACTAATGTATCTCCATTAACACTTATGCACATGCTCCTCGTGTAAATTAGGTATGGGATTCCGCCGACCCACTCCCTCTTCAGTGGCTAGAAGAGAAAATTTCCAGCTTCCTCGCATCGGATTGAATATCAGAGACTCTCAGCAAGGTACTAATACTAGACGTCAAGTCTCTTGGCAGCTCAGGAGAAAGAATGGGCAAATAATTGATGTGGTGAGTGTTTCTTTTCAAATGAGGGATTCACACATTTCAGTTTCTTTCTAACTTGGAACTCTTGTTTATGTTATGAGCAAAACAGTCTATTTCTCTAGACCAAGCAATATTTTCCATGATGTTGACATGTGCATTAAAATGATAGAAATTTGTGTAAATAAAAGGCCCTGCTTGAAAGTAAAACATTTTAAATCAATCATCTTTTTTATTGCTTGTCCAATATATTGATTTAAGCAAAAGATTCTCTTCATAAAAGTTTTGGTGCATAAAAATATATTACAAAGTACATGGTATATAAAAATTACTCTTTTAATTGGCTTTCATATACCAGAATATATAAAGGTGGATTTGCCTGTGAAATTGACATTCTAAAGCTTCTTACATTGAGTACTAAGTTTTTTTGTCTTCCCTGGCTCAGCCCACCCCAAGGGCAGGGCTGTCACAGCATGTGGAGTCAGGGATTGAACCTTGGACCCCTGGGGCTACCTAAGCTTACCTAAGCATGTAAGCTTTTCTTTAAACCACTGAGCTCTCTCACTAGCCTGGAAACAACTTTTTAAAATGCATTTTCTCTTCCACTGAAGCACAACTAAATGCTTATTCTTGAAGAAGGAAGATAAACAACCTTATAGGTGTTCACTAAATATTTTAATATCAGTTTGTTTTTGGCAAAGCAACACACTTTGTCTAGCAACATCAGTGGGTAGAGCACAGACACTGAATACAACATTTGCTTGTTAAAAATTAGCTTTCCCAAGTGCTGGACCGTCAGGTCCCTTGCTTCTCCTGCTTGGGAAGCCTAAGCAGGGAGGGTGAGCCAACTCCAGGTAGGTCTCCTTCTGAATAAATTTCTTTCCCTATATAAAAAAAAAGGTGCTTTCACTAAAAGTGGAAAATTTGATTATTCCTCTAATTCATTGTTTTAATGTAACTCAACAAATAATTCGTGTCTCTTATTCAAAGTAATGTACAGAAGCAGGTAACCATTTCCAATTACATTTGATAGTGGCAATATTTTCTATTTATTTGTCACTAATTTACAATGGATGTGTTTTATAAAATCAAATGAAAACAAACAAGTAAATTATAATATATACTTAAAGTATATATTATAAAGTATTATATATACATAATTTTAAGTAATATATAGTATATTTATCCATCTAATAGTACTTGTAGTTTCATCTAACTTTCCATTTTAAAATATAATTTTTTAAGTCAAGTAACCTCAATATTTTGATTCTTCAATATACGACATTTATGCCTGGCTGATAGTATAAATTCCACTTAAATATAAATTCTATTTTAAAATTAGAAACTTGATGCTCCCTGTAACAGTAACTTTTCAAATCTAAAATATAGCTAAGCATTTTAAATAGAACTAGCAATTAAGCCTCCAGTATCAACCTAAGACTGTTGCTCTGGACATGTCACAGTATGTGTTGTACTTTCAAAAAGTCCATTTATTTAAAAGTGTCTAATACTAATTGAAAATTTGTCACATTTTTAGGAAATCTTCAAGAATTACATCTTCTTTGATACATGCTATAACCCTATAGTCATCTTTTCTTTTTCTTTCTTTTTTTTTTTTTTTTTTGGCGCAACCGGGGATTGAACTCAGGGGCCCTTCAGCTTGCCAGGCAAGCACTTACTCTACTGAGCCATCTCCCAGGCGCATAGTCATCTTTTCTGCATGTAGATTCAACCCATTCAGTTGGAAATATCTTGTGAGTAAAATGCCTATACATGAACGTTTTTTCCTTCTTAGATGGCATACTCTAGAAAACAAGGCAAGCTCAAGAGAATGTGCATATTATACCTAACTTATTAATAATTCTGAAATTATGAGTCACACTTCACATGTGTGCATAATGTTTAACTTTTACAGGTAGGAAGTAGGAATGAGAAAAATTTTGGCTCATCAATTTTAGGAGCTTGTTTTATAGGAAAAATTATTATGTAAATTCAAAATGTTCTACCTCAGGGACACATCAATATTCTATCAACTGTAATTTTGCTAAGAAAATCATTAATAAAGTAAAAAACCTTTTAGGAGTAAATATTTTCCACTTTTAAGTGATTGATATTTTAAACATAGATCTGCTGTGTTTTATCCAACACGACTTGGAGAAACACGGAATTAGTTCTAGCTTGATTTTTCAGGTAGATCAATTTTGTGTGAAATATAACATCACATTAGTACAAATAAGCAACTTTGGAAGGAAGGAGCACTTGTTACCCACCAGATCCTGATGTCATTTTAATTCTAAATTTTGATGCTAAAATAATGTTTTCTTGCTAATGCCCAAAAGATTCAAAACTTGTCAGCTATAAAGTACTTTCAGAATTTTATTTAAGACCAAGGACAGTTTTCCCTGAAGCCCTTTGATGAATCATGTAATAATTACCCGAAGATCTGTACCCCTGCACTGTAACTATGAATATGCAAATCACACAGGCTCACATGGTTTCCACCATTTGCAGTCCCCTTCATTAAACCCTATTTCTTCAACCCATAATCAGAATTAGTGTCTTTTAAGATGCCATAATAAATGACCACAGCAAAATTGCATCTAGTTTTCAGTGTCCTAGCACTGCACTGATGAATTTAATACTCTACAAATGTCAGCATCTTATGTTTTGGAAATCAGAGCCATTTACTTTATATCATGTCAAAAAGCATATTGTAGATTTCATTTTTCCTTAAATATGGGTACCAAAAGAAGGCAAAATCAAAGGCTAACAACAGAGAAACGTTGAGAGACTTTTTTTCCCAGAAGTCAAAATTTCAATATACAAATAAAAAGTGTTGATTCTGTTGTCTCTTATATGATCACACTATTTGAGAAACTGAGAAGTTTTATTTTTAATCCAGTTCAGTCCAATAAAAGATTTATTATCCATATTAGTGACAGTACAGAAATGGGAAGTGTTTAGTAAGTGAGAAAAAACTTGTACTTGAAAGTAAGGCTGACATCAGAGAGCCCGCAAGGCCAAGGCTTTCAAGTGCACTTTTACTGCTCTGGATCTCTATGGTACAGGGTAGAATCTTCTGCAACAGAAAGGGTATGGGGGAAGTTATATATATGTGTGTGTGTGTGTATATATATATATATATATATATATATATATATATATATATACATATATATTGTGTATATGTATTATAAATAATTCTGAAGTACAATAAATATTAGGACAATGTGAATGGAGAGTAAATCCAACTTTAGGCAAACAGTGATGTTTGTAGAAAAAGCCAGTCAAGATTTCATTATGCAAAAATAGGTTGACCAGTAATTTTGAAAACCAGTTCACTTAATTTTCCATCAGTATACTGTCTCACAGTGAGAAATTTTGAATAATGCCAGGCAGGAAGAGAATAGATGGTTAAGATAAATACTACAAGGAGAATAAGGTATTTCTTTTCTTTCATTTGTTCCACATTTTATCACCTACTTACTTTATTGCATTTGTAATTTTGTGCTGTTATGGGATAAAATTTCTCACAGAAAGTATCATTGTAACTTCATATCCTAAGGTTATGTCTTAAACTCATATTGTTCTGGCATAGTGTTCGTTTTCTCTGTTCTTTCTTCATTTCTTCCTTGAGACTTAAATGCTCATAACACATTAAATGCTTGTAACATATAGGCCACAATAGAAAGGATGAATGGAAAGGGGACCTTCACGTGTACTAATGCCCTTTGTGACGAAGGCACATGTGCTGTGGTACTAGCTTGATTTTACAGTATATAACATAGCTATGGTTGGTGAGAATACACATGGGAGAGGAAGCACCATGTCACTATTCTGATGACTGTGGAGAACACAGTGCATAGCTTCACAAAACTGGTGTTTCATAAGATTAAACGTTCTTTTGAGAGGAGGATACAACACACTGACACAAATGGGTGAAAACCTAAGAGCTCTTTGTTACATTGAGTTCAAAGAAAAGAAGGCGTCCAAACAGCCGCACAGAGGGGTGCATATAAACATAGGGGTGCAAACATCTGGAACTAGACAAGAAGCACGTGTATGGAAGCACAATAGTGTGGTAGCTAGCTTTTCCAAGCTCTCTTTATTGGATCCTTGAATAATTTCATGGGCTTTGAGGTCTGCTCTTTTTGGGAACCTCGACTCAGAGAACAAAAGCATGATGTATAAGGGAAATGGCAGCATTGTGTCCACACAGATCCACAGAGACTGGAAACCAGATCAGAGGAGGTGAGCAGGGAGGGCTTCGCAAGTTGCTTGTGAAGTAGAATGGAAAATTTTGAGCCAAGACTTTAAAATTGGGTCATGACAGGCTTTGTGAAATTGCCGTCTTGATGTCTAGACATTAGTTTTGAGTTCTGTTATTTGGGGCATTGAAGTGGCCTGAATAGTAGAGGAGAATTCCAGAAACAACAGCATGAGTTAATATAAAAGGCAAAGAAAATGACAGTATAAGGAAGAAAATAGCTAGAAACATGCAGGATTTGTGTGTGCTCCCATGTGGTTGCTCCTGTTTGAGTGGTGTTATCCAGTAAGATAAGGCAGTCCCAGCAGGGTCCTCTACTATGCCGACTGATTTGTAGAGTGCTATAAATACATGTGAGCTGTTCGTTATGGTAACATTACAGGCGCATCTTTATGTACCTATATATAATGACGTAATAATATAGTTAAAATCACCTGGCTTTAAATAAGCAGAACTATCTTTTCTTCTGTGTTTAGAAATGCAAAATATCTAGATTTCTCTATTTGAAGGTTGACAACAATGACTTTCCATTTCTGACTTAGAAAGATGATCTCTATAGCAGTTAAAGCAATCCTATAGCAGTATAGAATGCAAATCACATATAGTTGAAAGTACAAGGTGAATGATGTTTGCAGAGGACTGGAGAAAAACAAATAATATTTATAGGAATGAGAAGCTCAGGGTCAATAAAGGCCTGAGTGCTCCAGATGGCCAAGACTGTAATCTTTTGCTATTTCCCCACAACCTAGTCTTGTGAGGCAGCTTTACATTAGAATGTTATACTCATTTACACATCATAGGGAATCAATAGATGAGGGATCTGGGAAAAAGCACAGTTTCAACTGTGCCTAGGTCAGGAGAATGAAGTCATCTATTAATGGCAATATGATTTGTGTTGAGGAAACCTGAGAATAATTTCCACTTGTTCTGAGGGGTGTTCAAAGTGCAGAGCAAGGGCAGTTTCTTTCTTTCGTTCTTTCTTTTTTCTTCTTTCTTTCTTTTATTGAGAAACAAATAGCAATGAGACAGTTTCAAAACCAATTCGTTGGACAGTTTCAATAATTAATATATTGCATATTTTTGTCTTCATAGTGGTTATTCATAGTCCAATATGTAGACATGATATCCTGTCCACAACACTATTAGTACAAATCTCTCTATTCATTAAATTAAGAGAAAATAGCTGTGTATGTAGCCTAACAATTTTGAATATACAGATACAAAATGGTCCTTCATTTGTATACCCCTTTTTTAAAATGTAGTTTTATCAGAGAAGGGTATTCCATTTTCATTTAAATATTGTAAATGGATCAGTTCAGCAAAATATTCCAATATACTCCAGTAGTCCATAAGAGGAGTGGGTTATCCATATGACTAGCAATGTCAGGAGTGGTTGACTTGAGCCTTTTACAGCTCAGCATATTATTATGGCTTTACTTTTTATAACTTGGTTTTATACTTTTCTACTGGATGGTTAAAATCAAGACAAAGCAAGACCTATGAAACAAGAAATGAAACTTTTGTATCTGACAAGGTCAGTCAAATCCCCTCAAGATTTACCCTGAACCCCTGCACAGAGTTTATAGATCCTTTGTCAGTGTTAGGCATGTGGATGAGTCATGGCCATTGCCTGACCAATTTGCTCTTTGTGAAGGCCTGAGAGAATGTTTTGTCTCCAGGTGAACCTCCTTAGCACACTATACATCACTGATCACTTTCCTCTGAGGTCTTACAATCTCCTTGGTCAGAAAATTTCAGACACAACTGAGTTACAGAATATTAGAGTATATGTTCGCCTATGTCATGTGTCCTCACTGATCTTGAAAGAATAGGGCCAAAATGCTGGCTGTCCTTGCAGCCCTTCTTTTTCTCTAATTTTTGGACTTCAAACTTAATTTGTTAACCCTCTAGAAGAGAAGATATAACATAGGCAGTTGAACTTAAGTTCACTATCTGACTATCAAACATCTTAGATGTAACATGGAACATATTTTTTCTATCAAGTGTTGATATGCTAAACTTCAAATTCCTACAAAATGTGAAGAAAAAATTTTAAAAGTATTTTAAAATAGGAGTAAACAATTACGTATTTTTGCACAGAAATTTAGAAATCTAGCCATATACAACATTGTAGCAGGACAGTCCTATGACATCTTTTTCTTGTCTCTTATTTTCATTTATTACCATTTTTTTAAAAGATTTACTTGAGAGATTGTATAGCAGTAATTGTTACAACATGACAAGCAGTACGTATGTAGCCAACCAGAATGACGGGCATTCCAAGCATGACCCTACTATTACACATTGCTATCTTCAGTGGAGTTGCTTAGTTCACAGGGATGAGCAAATATTATGTTAGTCAGGGTGAGAATCTTACCAATTACCTGCTTCAAAATCCTGCTAAAGATTCTCAGGATCATTGCCTTAGCCATCTCATGCATCTAAATGTATGACTTTGCCCCTTTCATGTTTCCTAGCTTTTCTCCTTGCCCTCTCTTCATTGTTTAATCCTCACTTTACTTTTAAATGTGCTATACCATTCTATTTTTATTTCTTCATTTGAGCTTTTACACTAGGGAGGAAAATCAGGATTTCTGAAAAGACTAGCATGAAAAGAGAAGCAAAATACTTTGTATCAGAATAATAGGACAGCTACATGGAAAGTATCTTGGAAAATAGCAAGACTCTACCCATCTGCAATTTAAATGTATAAAAATATAAAGCATTTTTTGAAAGATAGTCCTTGGACTCCCTTCTACAGAAAAGGCTGTACAAGGATGTACTACTGTGGCATTCATCTCAATATTCTTGACCATCCAGCTGAAAACAGATAATGGTACCATCCACATAGTGTTTTGTTCTCAGCCATGGAGAAAACATATGACTATTATGATTTTTGGAGTCATGAAAGATTCCATCACAATTTCAAAAGAGGCCTAAAATCTCAGTAGGTGAGCCTCTGAGAGGCACAAAGCTGTGAGAACTGGTCTGAAGGAGCAGCGAAGACCCCAGGAAGTGGAGTAGTAGAAGTCCTCTGACAAACACATTAACTCTAAGGTTCAGTCACCTTCCAAAAGCCCCATTTCTGAACACATGACTTTGAGGGCATGCATAACTCTCCAGCATTAGAGATGCTACTTATGTGGAACTGCATGTCTTGGTTACTTTTCTCATTGCTGAGACAATCAGAAGTTAAAAGGTTTATTTGGCTTATAGTTTGTATAGGTTTCAATCAGTAGCCTCCCTGGCAGTGTGGCATGGCAGACGGGCCTCACAGAACAGAAACATTCAGGAGATTGAGCAGGTAGCAACCCAACAAGGGGCCATAACAAGAATCTTTCTGTCCCTTATGTTGTATGCAGGTTACCTGTTCTAGCATAGGATTTCATCCTTAATTCAAGCCATTACTACACCAGAGCCATCAGTGGATTAATTTATCAATCACATACTCTTAATCCCAGCATCACATATGTTAGTTTCACCCACGTATGAAAAAGCCTTCTGACCATCTTAGGCTTTGGGGGAATAGGTAGATATAAACCATAATCGTCTTCTTATGAAATCTTCAGATGGAGAGTGAAGTCAGCTAAAAAGAACAGTCATGAGAGTTGTCACCAGGAAGCAATGAGAGTGCTGCTCAAGTGTTGGGAGTGCATCTCTAGTCACAGCCCTCTAAAGATGTGTGTCATGGAGACACAGGGATTTCAGTCCTGCTTTCTCCCATTGCTTTATTTTCCCAATTTGTTTTTCTTCAGCAGTAGCCTTCACATTGTGCTACACACACACGCACGCACGCATGCACAAACACACACACACACACACACACACACACACACACACACCCCTATCTGTCTATCTGTCTATATCTATATTTTGCCATTTGATTTTATTTTGCAGACATTCCAGGACCGTAAGTTCAGCTTATGGAGGATAGAAGCATGAAACAGTTCACGTGGAGAGATTAGGACCCATCTAATATGGTACAATTTCAGATTCAAATTTGTTTTCTGGTGAGTAATTGATTGTTAAGAACTTCTCCGTGGTAAAGGAAAATATGCTCAGGCAGCCACCTCCCATTTCATGAATTTTTGGCTTATTTAAAGACTTAAAATTTCTAGAGATTTCCAATTGTCTCCTTCTGAGACAAGGCAGTTGGGCTCTCAGCAAGAAGTCTGAGGCCTTAATGTGCAGGTTCTTCCCAGGCATGCTGACTTGGTGTTTTTATATTATTTTAATAATTAGGTCAATTAAACTGGTATTTCTTGGCTATTCTCTTTCTTTTTTCCCCTTTGAATCAAACAGTGGGCTATTAGCCTGCATGTGTGTGATTCATGATTTCCCTAGGGGGCTGGAGAACACCATAATCCTAGCAACAGAAACAAGTTACTCAACAACAAAGGATGCAAGTGAAGATTTTTATCTCTATCTAAAAATATCATTTAAAAGGACAAGGTGCTAATTATCTACTATCGTGTTTCCACCCAATGCTTTCATTCATAAAGGGTGTATGTAAAAGTAGGCAAATAAGGGTTCTATCCTGAATAATAAAACACATCAATACCAAAGAAGCAACATACTGATTTAGGAATCTGTGACCCTAGGCCATAACTTTCAGATATACCAACTCCCATCTTGAAAGCATGGCTCATGTATTGCTTTATTTGTGGGGAGGTAGGTTGCCTTGGAGGCTAATGTCCAGCTTCTGGATATAGCTAGTTCACATTGTTCATAGTGCATGTCCAGATGCTCAGTGTATTATTCAGCCTTGCACTGTTGTAATGAAAAATCTGAGAAAAATGATTTTTAAAAAATCTTGGTTTAATATGGCTCTTAGATTCAGTAGGTTCAGCTCATGATCCTCTACCTCTATTATTTAGACAGAAACATCATGGCAAAAAAGCAATTAACCTGTGACAGCCAGGAAGCCACAACAAGGTGAGTCAGAGAGGGAGAGGTCGGGGACAACATATAGACCCCAGGGTCATGATCCCCTCTCTTCATGTAGGCTCAGTCTCTTAAATTTCCATTACTTCTCAATCATGATATTGAATTATGCATCCATCAATTGATTGTTAGTTCACTCATGAAGTTTGAACCTTCATCATCCAATATCTTTTCAAAATCCACGTCTCTGAGTACATGAGCCCAGAGAAGGACATTTTACATCTGAATCAACACAACTTGAATAATATCTCTTTGTGGAAAGATGTGGAAATCTCCACTAGTCAGAGCAGCAGACTCATCTATGAGACCCAGCTAGGGATGACTGATTATAGGGCAGTGCTCCATGCTGTGCTGGTCCTGGTCTAGCCTAAGCAAATCAAAAGTATTTCACCTAAAACTCAATTGGCATGGCAATTCCCTAAATGTTCTAGAAGATCTGAAAATTCTTTAGGTGACAGGATATAGTGCACTGACACCAGGATAGAGAAGGAAAAAAAATTTTCTTCTCAGAATGAAAGAACACTGTAAGTTGCACCAAGGAATGGTTTGCCAGGAACCAACTTTGGTGAGCTGTGTTCTGCATGGTGGAAGGCAGGACTGCCTCGATCTCCTCAGCTACCTACAGCCTGGCTACCTGGCTGAACTGAGAGAATCAAACAAATACATACCACGGGTTCTAGTACACTGGAGTTGATCCGGGTTATCTAGTACCTGCCTACAAACATGGGAAGCTGAGGAGCTCGTTTGTTTGGGGTTCACTCATAGAGAAGCTGGAAAGCAGCCATCTGATAGAAGTACTTGCAGCGGGTGAGCCACAAACTGCAATGAAGGAGAATTTAAAGTTAATTGTCATGCCTGGAAATGTAGGTCAAACCAGGGTTTGCGAAGTTTGTATCACAGAAAATGTTCTTGATTCATTTATTATGACACACTTTAGCATATTAGTAAATTTTTCATTGATGACACTTTAGGACAAGGATCTATATATATTTTATTCATTCTTTTGCTTGTCAAAAATAGTTTTTGAAGGTTTCAAAATTATCTTGGAATAAATAATTTGAGAAAATAGGAGGAGCATTTTTTTTTCTGCTAAATACCCAGGGAGTAGTTTATTTTTTAGCTGAACCAAGAATTGTATTAAATTAAATTTGAGATTTTCTTAGTATTATACCAGCTTCAGTCATTGCGTTAGTGTTGTGTTGCTGTTTTGTTTTGCTTCTCAGTGTTATTAATCTTATGTATTTGTTTGATTCTCTCAGTTCAAAAATCACAGCTCTATTGAGTTTTCTTCTTTTAGTAATAGTACTTTATACTTTTCAGTGTTGTAACTTTATATCTTCAAGTTTGTTAATAATCATAACTATCATATGTTATGTATTCTCATTATATTGAGAAAAATATTGCCTAAATTTAGTCATTTATTTATTTATGCTGTAAGCTTATTATAGGCCACATCCATCTCAGCTTTATTCATTGTGGTCAAAAACCAGAACGAATGTACTTCAATGAATCAACAAATAATTAAGGAAGTTTTGATATATCCATGCAATGGAGTATTATTTCACAATAAAACCTAATAAAGTATTGCTCTATTGGTCTATAAGTGTGGATCAGACAAAGAAAACACATCCCATAGCACCATTCACAGGAAATGTCCAGTGCAAGCAAATACAGAGTCAGAAAGTGAATCTGTGATTGCTTTTGCTGCTGTATGAAAGGGTGAGTGAGTGTAAAGAGTAGAAAAAGTTTTTTTCATGATAATGGAAGTGTTTTAAAATCACACTATGGTAGTTGTTGCATAACTCTTTGAATATAGCAATAAAAAGATGAAATACATATTGAAAATGGGCATCTTTTATGCTCTATAAATTAGATTTTAGTACAACTGATAAGAATTGTTATGGCCTCCTGTAGCTTACATCTAAATCAACAAACAGCCTAAAATAAATGCCCATGATCCATCTTACAGTAAGTGTAACCATAACAAACAATTCAAAATAAACCCAGGCATGCATTTGCTTTTCTGGAACCTCCTTGGGAAGTATTGACATAAACAAATCCAGCATTGCTGCTGTGGCCTAGGTTGCTCCTAACCCCTGCTTACACTGTCCTAATGTGCACCTCTGCTATCTCCACCCATTTTTTGTTTTTAGGGAAAAAAACAATTACTGTAAATTTCTGAAACACCACATGTGCTGGACTCAGCATCACAAGGTCATCCAAGGTCCACTTGGTAAATGGATTGTCCTCAGGCTGCTGCTGCAGGAAACAATAGAAAGCCAGAGTTTGGGTCCATGGGGAATTCTTCAGATTACCAGAGACAGACCCTGAAGGGGCTCTAAGGACCTCCATCCCTGGTCTCTCCACCTTGATCCCTTCTGGCAGTGAAGGCGTGGTCTCTTCCACCATACCCACCTGCTTCCATCTGCTGCCTCAAGACAGGCTTGGAGGTCAAAGACTGATCAGTAGGGGTTAGAGCTTTCAAAGCCAGAAGCTCCAATAAATCTCCCTCTTCAAGCTGGTTGGTTTTCTCAGGAGTTTGAAATACTACCACCATGTTTCTCCTGGCTGAAAATGTCTTGTCAGGACCAGAGAATCTCAGTAGCATAAGCACCTACCTGGCAAGCTCTAGGACCTAGGTTCAATCTCCAGTTTTCTTCTTCCTTGAAGAATTCTCTTCTGAATTCCTCACTTTGCCTTATTGTTGATTTGTGTCCTTCCTTCTGACCAAGGACACATTTGGGGAGCTGAGCTTGACCTTTTTGTTCCAGTCTTCCACCGCGTATTTCACGTCCTCTTTTAAAATTCTTTACTGAACACATAGCTTTCAATCACCGGTCCTTTATTTAATGGAGTACTCTGTCTGCGCCTTACCTCTTACTCAATTTTATTTTCTTAATATCTAGTATAATGCCTATAAAAATTGATACATATCAGATCATACATATTAATTTAAAATTTTATATTTATAAATATAATTTATATATTATAAATATAACTGATATAAATAGTTTTTATTTTCATGAAAAAAGATAAAAATAAATCAGTTTCAAAATATGTCAGTAGGAGAGTTACAATAAATAATATATAGTATTTGTAATATTATGCAGAGTACAACTTATAGGCATGTTATCTTGACAAACAATTTTAGCACAAAGCTTTCTTTTCAGTGAACTAAGAGAAGTTAGCCATGTAACTATTTAACTACCTTGTATATAAATTCTTTTTCCTTTTTTTAATTTTCACTTTCGTAAATCACTGTTTGTATTTTCAATAGTTTCTGACCAATTCATGTTATCATGGTACATTTAAAATCTTATTCATTCATTTAGTTTCTCACACTAATGAGTAAATATGTTTACACATGTGGGTTTGATTTATTTCACTTCAGAGTAGTCTCATAAATTTGTTCTCGTACTTACGATCTCATTAAGTATGATCATTTACCTATTGTCGTTTATCAAAAAAGTCTCCGTTTTATCTTTTTTATGGATGAGTAGTACTCCATTATATAAAAACTACATCTTTTCACGTATTTCTCAGTTGACGGGCATTTGGGTTGTTTCTAAGTTTCAGCTATGACTATTTTTGCTGCTGTACACACGAGCTCACATATATTTCTGTGGCATGGTGCTTTTCGTTTTTCTGTGAAAATACCAGTAAGGGGAAAAGATGGGTGAAATGAGATCACTAATCCTAGTTTTTAAAGGAATCTCCACATTGTTGTCTGTAGTGGTTGTACCGGTCCACACTTCTACTCTCCGTGGAGAAGGGCTCCTTTTATCACACAGCCCTCCAGCGTTTCTTATTAGCTGATTTCATGATGATAGCCATTCTGTCTGGGATAAGACACAATCTCAGTGTTGTTTTAAATTGCATCTCTTGAATTACCAATGATATTTAACATTTTTATGTATTGATTTGCATTTCTCCATCTGAGAACTGTGTATTCATCTCTGATGCTCATTTGTGGAGTAGGTCTTTGACTTTGGGGACCTGATTTTTTCAGTTCTTGGATACATTTTAAAAATTTTTAAATAGATTAAAGAGAGTAAATAAATTATTAAAAATGATACAGTTGCCCAAAACAAAATGATAGAAATTCAGTAGTAGTTGTTATAGTGAATATTGGTGTCTTCAAATTAGTTGTTCAGATTACCAGGTACAAGCATGTAAAATTGTTACAAAAAATTTAAAAAGGAGAAAAAAAATGAGCACGAACTGCTCCTTTCGATCAACCAGCAGAAATCAGCAGCACAGCTGTGCACGCTGTCCTGCGTGTATGCACACACTTCTTTTTTCTCGTTCTTCTTTATTTCTTTTCCCCTTTCCCTCATCCCAGTTGTTTGCTCCCTTTGAACAGTTTGTTTCCCCTTTTACAACATCTATTGCACCTTTTTGATTTTATTTATTCTTTCAGGTTCTTATCCTAGGAGACAATATGATGTTTACTAATGCAGTTCTGATCTGTTTCTCTTATGAATATGGTCTCTAGTTGAATCTATTTACCCATAAAATCCTCAAGTGTACACTTTTTGTAGCTGAGTGATACTCTGTTTTTGTAAAAACACCATGTCATTTTTGTCCATTTCTCAGTTGATGAACATTAGGGTTATTTCTAAGATTTATCTATGACAAATTGGGAGTGCTATAAACATGTGTGCACATATATTGCTGTGAAATTATTTTAAGTTCATTTGGAAAAATACCAAAGAAGGGAATACCTGGGTTGAATGGAATCTCTCATCTTGGCATTCAATGCTTCATATGATATAGATATAAATCCTTTGTCTGGAGAAAATTGGTTACAAATTGTTTCCACTTTCTGGGTTGTTTATCTTTTCACTCTATTGGTGACTTATTTTCTTATGCAAATGCTTTCTAATAGGGCCAGGAAGATAAGCTGTGGCTTAAGTGTCTGCCTGGCAAGCCCAAGGTACTAAGTTAGAACCCTGGTACCAAAAAACAAAAAAAAAAGCTTTTTACTTAGATGATATCCCATTTGTTGACTCTGTAGTATTTTCCTTGTTGCCTTGGTTTTGTTCATAAAATTTCTACCTACACTTATTTGCTCTTGCAGTAAATTTAGCATTTTTATTTTAGTATTTAGATATTTAGTTTAGTGTTTGCTGATAGATCTCAGCCTAGCTTTCATTGCTGGCATGTGGAGAGTCATCCTTTTCACCCACATTTATTAAAGAAACAATATGTCTTTATGTAAAGATATTTGGCTCTTTGGTCAAAGAAAAGGTGGCTGTGTGTTCAGGTTTGAATCAGCATCTTCTGTTCTGTTCTGCATATTTTCTTTCTTTTTTTTTTTTTTTTTGACAGAACCGGGGATTGAACTCAGGCCTTTGTGCTTGCAAGGCAAGCACTTATTCTACTGAGCCATCTCCCTGGCTCCATGTTCTGCGTATTTTCAAGTCTGTCTTTTTGATAATATGAAGCTGATTTTATCACTTCATATTATTTTATATAATATAAAATTTTTAGTATAATTTCAGGTCTGGGATCATATTGCCCTTGATCTGCCTGTGTTGCTCAGAATTCCCTTTGCTATTTTAGGTCTCTACTGGTTCCAAATGGATTTTAGGATTGTTTTCTCTAGATCTGTGAGGTATACTAATGGTACTTTGATTGCAATTGCTTTCAATCTGTATAGAGTTTTAGAAGCATTGCCATCTTCTTTTTTTTTTTTTTCTGTTTGTATTTTAGGGAAGGATCTTCAGGGTCTCGCTAGGAGATTGGACTCATAATGATCTTCCTGTTTATAGCCTCCCAAATGCTGGGATTAGAGATGTGAGTGACCATGCCCAGTCTTAATTGCCAACTCAGCGCGCCCCAGGGGCAGGGGTAGCACAGCAGACCCAGAGATCAGCTGTTCATTAACACTGGTACTTTCTACCCATGAGCAAGGGATATCTTTCCAATTTTGATATCATCTTTAATCTCCATCTTAGTACTGTAATTTTCACTGTACAGATCATTTACTTCCTTGGTTAGATTGATTCCTAAACATTTCATTTTTTAGGTACCATTATGCAGGATATACTCTCCTGATTTCTCTCTTGTTCTGTGATTTTGTTTCTTGTGTAGAGGAATGATACTGTTTTGAGGTATTGATGTAACCCACTATATTGCTGAATTTGGCTATTAAATCTACAAGTTTTTTTGTTCAGAATCAGGGGTTGAACTCAGGCCCTTGTGCTTGATAGGAAAGTGTCTAGTCTACTGAGCTATCTTTTTTGGTGAAGTTTTTAGGCTCTCCTATGTCAAGTATCATGTCATCTGCAAATAATGGTAATTTAAATTCTTTGTTTCTTATCTTTATTCCTTTTATTTCTCTCAGTTGTCTAATTTCTATAATATTTCCAGAACCATATTAAATAGGAGCAGTGATAATAGACATCCTTATCTTATTCCTAATTTTGGAGTGAAAGCTTTCACTTTTTGACTGTTTAATATGATGTTAGCTGTTGGTTTGTCATAGCTGGCTTTTACAGCTTGAGGTAAAGACAATCTATTCCAATTTTCTGTAGTATGTTTTTAATCATGAATAGATGTTGGACTTTGTCAAATGAATTTTCTGCATCTATTGAGATGATCATGTGTTTTTGTTTTGGTTCTATTAATATACTATATAATATTTATTGATTTGAGTATAGTGAGTTATTCCTGCTTTCCTGGGACCAATTCTATTTGATCATGATATACGCTTCCATATGATTTGCTGCATTCCGTTTGCCAGCATTGCACGAAGATTCTTGTATTTTTGTTTATGATGGAAATTGGCCTGCAGTTTTCTATTTTGGTGGCAATCTTTTCAGGTTTTTGGACTCAGGGTAATACTTGCTTCTAAGAGTAATATTAGAAGTACTGCTTCCCTTTCAATTTCTTTGAAGATTTTCAGAAGTCAAGTCTCTAAATTTTTTATAGAATTCAACAGTGAATCTATCAGTGATTGGCTTCTTCTTGTTCATGAACTTTTAATTACATTTTCTGTTGCTCTGACTAATAGATCCCTTATAATTGTTATGTCATTTTTATTTAGGTTTGGCAATTTGTTTGTGTGCAGGAATCTGTCCATTTCTTCTGCGTTTTCCATCTTATTAGAATACAGATACTTATTGTAGGTACTGATGACCTCCTGGATTTCTATGGGATCTGTTGTGATTTCTCCCTGTTCATTCTTAACTGCTTGAATGTGTGTTGTTTTATTTCTTCTTTTTGATGAAGTTGGTTGGTGTTTTATTAATTTGATTAATTCTTTCAAATAACAGACTCTCCCAATATTGATTCTTTGTGTTGTTGTGTTAGTCTCTATTGCATTAATTTCTGATTTTATCTTTGTAACTTTCTTCTACATATAAGTTTTGGGTTTCACTTGTTCTTCTTTTTCTACAAGTTCGACGTTTAATATCATACTGCTTATTTGAGCTGATTCTGTTTTACTGATGTGTGAGTTCATTGCTATACGTTTCCCTCATAAGAGTGCTTTCATCGCATCCTATAAGCTTTGTTATGTTGTCTTGCACTATAATATGATGGTATATACTGTCTAATTTTGTCTTTAATTTCTTCTGTGACCCACTGGTTGCTCAGAAGGGAGTTGTTTAATTTCCATATGTTGAGTATATGTTTTTCAAAGTGAATTGTTCAAAAACTCTCATTTCTGCTTTCTACTGTTGAAAAGTTGAAAAGCAAAACTAGGAAAAGCAGGCAAGCCTAAAATGATTACTTTATTACTAATAAATTTTAAATAAATGAATGTATCTGTATGGGCTTATTTACTACCAAACTATAAATAAAACAGACTCAGGAAACACTGACCAAGGTAGGTCAATACAAGCTCCTGATTCTAAGAAGCCCAAGAAAGCCTGATGTTTCACTAATTGAATATCCTGACAGAACAAAATGGCCATGAGTGAGGAAATGAATATTCTGTCAGCAGGACTTAAAGAGCTCACAGTCTAATTAAAAATGAGACAGTGATCTTCACTGGAGGAAAAACAGAAGACTTATAGCAGTGAAGGAGAAAGAGGTTATTGAAAAACAATGATAGAGTGGTACCATCATCATCTAATTCCAATGAGCATTATTAATGTAAGATATATATTAAATTAAATATTAATCTCTAAAACTACTTTCATTCTCCACATAAACTGAATTTCTTTAGTGGTCATTCATGCGTAGCAAATGGAACCCACTAGTAAGCTTATGTTTAGAATAATTATTACACTTTGGGCTTTATTGTTTTGTTTTGCAGCTTCCATCTTAGGCCATATCTTTGGTTTGTGGGGCCAGTTGAGAATTCTTTTAGCAACACATTACTAACAAAAGCCTAAAATTTTGAACACAGTAAACTACAAGTTGCCTAGCAACCATCTGGGACACTGAAATTTAATTGTGGATCAGTTAACCCTGAAGGATCTGCAGAATTAATTTTCCTCATTGCAATATCTTTAAATGTTACCAGTCCATGTCCGAAAGGCCATTTTCTCAGTTATTCAATTTTTCATAGGTTCTCTGAGGCATCAAATTATGTTTCGTACTTTTGTGTTTCTCAATATTTTTCAGTAGAGAAATACTGATTTTATTTTTCACTGTGACTAGACAAGATGTTTCAGTAAATTCAAATGTGAAGAAAAATTTTAAAATATGATGTTTTTCTTTTGATACTCTTACAGCCAGAGAGAATAGCCAGAAATAATGCATTAAAGTCTATTCTTATATTATTTCAAATATAATCAGGCACAGCTGTAGCACCCTACATGAATATCTGTTCATAAAATAAGTAAATAAATAAAGTTCCCTCCCCTTTTGGAGTGATATTGCTCAGGAAATGGTGAATATCTGGAGACACTTGTCCAAACCCACTATTTCAGCTGTCAAAACTGTAACTAAGAGAACAAATTCTTCCTTTCTTCACTTTGAATAATAGCAGCAAACTAAAAGATGTTTTTACCTTCTCCATTATTCCCATGAAAATATAAAAGTGAGGTAGAGCTTCACCAGGGTGAATTTTTCAAAAGCTTTAATATTGATGAAATTAATAATGTATTATAAAAAATAAGATATGCATGCCTATGTATTGAGAAGACTGAATATACATGCCTAAATATTAATCATTATAAAGTAGCACTTAAAACTCCTAATAAAAAGATCCTTTTGCAAATTGCTTATAATAGCAATTATAGTCTTTAGGAAGGCAATTTCTAAGTGTAACTTGAGGTTTTCAGAGGGAAAGATTTTATTTGTTAAGATAAACTTCACAAGGGCAAAGGATGATCACATGGGCTTTTAAGAAAAACAACAACAATCAACTTCTAAATTAAGTCACAATACAAAATTAAATGAGCTTTTGGCTAAAACACCACAGGAACTCAGGTGTGTGTGAGATTCTAACACAAAATGCAGTTATCAATTTTAAAGTGACAGTGTGCCACTCTAAATGGATTGTGAAAAGAATTCAGTAACAAAACCAAGTTTCAGAGTACAGAACGGCTTTTATCTGCTGACATCTCCATCTTTCGGTTTTCAGAGACAACTTCTCACTGCTTCCCAGGAAACTGCAGAGTTACATGAAGAATTCCAATTAGAAGGGCTCCTTCCTCCCTGTGCCACACCTGTGTTTATTGCCCAGTTTCTTGATGGTAGTCCTTCTCTAGCAGGATGGATCTCAGTGTTGTTTAATTTACTTTTTCCTAATGGACATTGGCGGTAACCATATTCTCATATATTTACTGGCCATTTATCAATATTCTGAGAAGTATCTATTTGTTTTGTTGACCATGTTTATTGGAGTTTATTTTGAGCATCTCATGTTTTTGAATTATTAATATATTCTAGATATTAATTATCTCTCTGAGCAGTAGCTGGCAGTTCTGTCTTACTCTGTTGGTTGCTTCTTTGTTGGGTTGCTTATTTCTGTTGCCATCTATAAGCACTTTATTTGGCATAATCCCATTTTTTGATGCTTGGTATTTCTTGTGCAATTGAACTTCTGTTCAGAAAGTCCTTTCCTATATCTGTGTCTTCAGAAATAGTGCCTATTTTATCTTCCAAAAGTTTAAGTGCTTCTATCTTAATATTTAGTTCTTTTATTCATTTATATTTTATTTAGTAGGTGGAATGGTATTACTACATGATTTTTTAATTTTTTTTATTTTATTGAAGTACACATATCAGTGAGACAGTTTTAAAACACCTTAACATGACAGATTCGATAAATTAATACATTGCAAACTGTTTTCATAATGTTTTGGTATCGTACAAGGTGCATACATGATATTATACTTACAGACATTATTATAGCAGATGTCTCTTATCAGATTATTATAGCAGATGTCTCTTATCAGTAAATTAAGAGAGTGTAGCTATTTATGTATCTTGTTTTTTATACTTGAATTATATCAAAGATTCAATAATTAATACTTTCCACCTTGTTATTTTCCTAGTGGTTATCCATAGTACTAGAAGCAGACATAATATCTTGTCCAACCAGCATTAGTGCAAATCTTGCCTCTCAGAATTATGTAGAAGCATGGTGTTATCTATCCCAACTATACTGTCCATACGCACACATCATGATTCTTCCTTTCTATATCCCTCCCTTTGTCTACACCAGTCAAAGATGGACACTCCATTGTCATTCATCCAATTTAGGTGCCTGAACTCGACGACACAATCCAACACAGTCCAGCATTCCACAACAATAGTGAGTTATCTGAAGAAGAACAATAGTGAGTTATTTGAAGAAGTTGTCAACCATAGCTATTTATAGCTCAACTTATTATTTATGGCCCCGCGGTATATGCCTCATTTTTATACTTTTCTGCTGGATAGTTAAGACCTAGATGGAGCAAGACCTATATACCAAAACATGTAGTTTTTGTTTCTGATGAGGTCAGTGAAGTCCTCTCAGGGTTTATCTTGTAATCCTGTACCTTACTCTGTAGATCCTTTGTTTGTGTCATCCATGTGGAACCCTATGCACACAGATATCCATTTCTCCCTGGATTTGTGGAAGAGACTGCATTTCATCTAGGGTCTGGTTATGTCCCCTTTTTCAGTATTATGTGGCTAAATGTTTTGTGGGCTCTTCCTGGTCCTCTATGTTGTTCCATTCACCTTTCTGTTTGTTTCTATGTGAGTACTATACTGCTTTCATCAATATAGCTTTGTAATAATAAAACTTGAAATTCAGGATTGTGATGGCTCCTGCTTTGCTCCTGTTACCCAGATTGCTTTTGCTCTTCTGGTTCTCCAGTGGTTAATATGAATTTTGGAACTGTTTTCATCTACATTTTTGGTGAGAATGTAGACCAATTAAACTACTATGAAAATCAATATGAAGATTCTTAGAAAAGAAAAAAAAGTACAAATTCTACTGAATCTAGCTATTACACTAATAAATAGATTCCCAAAACAATTCAAAGCTTCATAAAACAGTAATACATACATGCCCATATTTATAACCTCAAAATGCAACTAACATTGGCTCAGTCCTGGAAGCAAACTAAATGTCCCTCAGCAAATAACTACATCAGGACAATGTGGATTTACACAGTGTGGAGTGCCTTTGTGATGTACATAAGTATACATTTGAGTCATTTGTAGAAAACTGATGCATACTTTCAAATATATTAACTGAAGTAAATGGGCTTAAGTATAACATAGTTTCTATTATATGAGAAATACAAAGTATGAATAAATTAAAGAGCAGAATAACAGATCATAGGCTACAAAAAGCTAGTTCTCTTATGATAGGAGGAGAGAAATGGTGGGTGAAGGGGACATAAATAATCACAAAGTTTCATGTGTGCACCCTGACTGCACAGTGAATATAATCACTATGAGTCAAAAACATGTGCTAATGGAAAGTGGAAAAAGAAAGAATAGATCCATAGAGAAAAACCGAAAGCAGCACTCAGTAAAATGGCATTCATTACAGACGGGGCTCCATGCTTCTCCTGTGTTGAACCCCAACACTGCCTTGGTCTCAGCGTGAGCAGAGTTCGTTCTGACCCATACTGATGCCCACTTGTTGGATTCCCCACTGCTCTTCAGCCAGGTGCCGTGCGTGTGATTGCTGCTATCAGGTTCTGTCTCTGTGTGTGATATAAATAATGCAACCTCGAGTTAGGAAGCGGAAGCAAAGATAAAAAAGAAGGAAGGAAAATATCCACAAATCAAACACAAAAGTATGGTCTGAGTATTTTTTTGACAAATTGTCTTGGTTTTTGTTGTGTATAACTGTGTATATTTTGATGATGTTTAAAGTCATCTTACACTTCTCTTCAATAGCGCTTTTCTCTAAATAAATGATACAAAAGGTAGTTATGTCAAAATTAAACTGAATCGGTCCCTATATATTATAATCCCAAACAGTTTTTGTTCCCTTATCACTTCTTTCCTTCCTCACTGTGTTTCAAAATCACCTAAGCCCATTAGAACAACCTATCTCTCCACACCCTAAGCTATAAATTTTATTTTACTCTTTATTTTTACTCCTGGTAAAATAAAGAGGTAAGAGGAACAATGTGTATTACAGTTTCTGTCTGATGCACATGTAGCAGCGTCCCACGAGAAACATAAACATTATGCGCTACAGACACGTTCACAAAACTTTACAAAATGTTTTGCAAAATTCTGACAAAACATTGGCTCCAATAGCATGAAATTTGTGGGATTTACATTACTGGAGCACCGAGGGGTTGTAAAAAGATGTGAATATCAAATAATCCCATAAATTCCTCTTTGTACAGTTTAAACCTCAAATATGCTTTGCCTCCTATACTTTTGCAATCTAATTTAATAGAATACTGCATTAATAAAGCTTCAGAGTGCATAGGGCATTTTGGAGGCAAGTTAGGGACCTTCAGACTTTCAGGAAAACAGAGAATGCCCTTGGTGGCTCCAGGTGGTATCCTATCATGATATGGAAATATAGGTGCACCTGCCAATCAGCAGCAAGCAAAACTGAACAACACTCTCGGATTGGCTACTTGCAAACCTCCCTTGCACCCTCTGCCCAAAATGAGGAAAATCTTTTTGGTTTCCGCGGAATGATGGGGGTTTCCACAATTATTTGTTAGGTTCTGGGGAAAAATCAGCAAGTGACTGAGACCAAGAACTCTGAACTGCAACTTTACAGAAGCTTACTGTGCTTTAAATATTGTTTTCTTATAGATCCTTCTTTTCCCATTCTAGTTGCTTTCTAATTGCTCAGACAAAATACCAGGCATCCACAGGTGAAAGGCTGAAAGACTTACTGGAACTCACAGTTTGCAGAGTTCTGAGCCCCTAGGCGTCTGGTGCCAAGGCTAGGAGGTTGGGCGAGGAGGCCCGGCAGAGGCACCGCAGGCCGCGGCAGGCAGAGCCAGCACAGCTGCAAGGAGCAGCCTGCCTTCCTTCTGCTCCCGCCAGGTTGCACACTGCTGACGGACCACCCCGTGTCCAGGGGCAGCCTGAGGCATCATCCGCACTCACACACCCTGGATCCAGCCACCTCCAGACTCCCTGTGAGGTTTTAGCGATGCTTTGGTACGAGCCAGAACAATCACATGCTACAGAATCGTAAATTTACTTTTCTCCTTAAAACATTTTTGTTTCATAATTATTTAAACCTACAAGAAAATGGCAAATAGTTCCATTTTCTCGTGTCACTTTCATCCAAGTTTCTCCAATATTAAATACTAAATTACTATATAATGTCGTACACAGAAAACTCATATTAGTACTATTAATTCACCTATATCCCTGTGTACATTTCATTTTTAGCCACTAATGTGCTAAATTTTGTGTTAAGCCCTATTCCTATCCAACTTTTAATGTAGTTTTTAATTTCTTGTATATCTCTTTGAATCTGCATTGTATATTCTATTTCTTTTCTATATTGCTCATTTGTTTCTGTCACTTTTCTATTCTCTATTTTTTATCAGTGTCTTCTTTAGAAAAGCTTAGTAATTCTTTCCTTGTAGTTATCATTTCTTTTTTATATCAGTAAGATTATTTCTTGGGGCTGGGGAGATGGCTCAGTGGAATAAGCGCTTCCCTGGCAAGTGCAAGGTCCTGAGTTCAACCCCCGGTTCTGCCAAAAAAAAAAAAAAAGAAAGAAAAGAAATAACATTATTTCTGATCTGATTTCCTCTATGCTCTTCTGCAGTTATTTCTTTACTTCAATAGTCATTTTTTCAGAGATTTCAGGTGTGTGGCTTTCAATTTCTTCTATGATGTCTCCTGAGTTTGTTCTGGTGCACTCGGGGCCTGATAATGCATTTTGTTCCTTCTTTCTGGCATTTTCCATTTCAAAGAGAACCCTTTATTTCGATTTCTGTGACACATTTTTGGGAGAGTTTGGAAGTGGGTAGTTGCATAGCTGCAGGGAGACCATCTCTGTAAAGGGTCTATTTCATAAGTATCTCTCCCATGCCAAAGGTTCTTGTCACATGTGTGTCCCAGGATTTTGCCTCTCTATTATTGGGAGTGAGATGATGGTTCTGGCTTGGCACTGTCCTTTGTCATTCAATGCAGGGCTTCAGTGCTTTACCCAAGCACCTGCCAATACTAATGCCCAAGGGAAAACACATGGTCAAGGCAGATATGATTTCCTGTTTATAGTAGTACTGTTAGCAATACTGCTAACAGCTAGTAAAGTTAGAAATTAACAAACTTTTGTAACTAATGGGCTTGTATTTTAGACCATAGGAGCAAAAATTATAGCTGTATAACAAAGTGGATCATAAATTGGAATTTGTATTTAAAGTAGTTCCCCTGAGTTCTGTCTGGGCACCTCCCCTTTATGCACCTGGAGTTCTCCAGGCAGCCTAGCTCACCCCAGTTGCCTTCTGCCACCTCTGTGCCATGAGGATACCCCTGTAGCTCTGAGCCTCTGTCTGGGCTTTGCTGGCCCAGTCGTATGCCATAGCTCCCTGGGTCTGGATCTACTGGGCTTGAACTCAACTGGTCAGACCTGGCTTGAATCCGGTTGCTGTGTTTGGCTCCTTCGAGCTGAGCCCAGTCCACATGGCTTGCTAGGCCCTGCTCAGTGTGGGTCCCTCAGCTCCTTCTTAGTGGAGCTGAGGCAGAGTGGGTCTGCTTCACTTGGTGGGTTCTTTTTTATATGTACTTAGTACAGGGTCTACAGGGTCTCACTACACAGAGTGGAGTAAATTTAGTGATCCTCCTATTTTCAGACAACCCAGTGCTGGGATTATAGGCATGTGCCACCATGCCCAGTCTCAGTCCTCATCTCAGCAGGCTCTGGAGGCAGAGCCAGCATGGCACACGGGGGATCAAACCCTGACCCCTGTGCCTGCCTAAGCAGGTACTTTAGTCCACTGAACTATCTGGCCGGCCCTTATGTGAATATTAAAATATGATTTTTGTCTGAACTGGTATCTGATTTTATGAAAAAAATCATATTTCAAAATAGACTCTTAACCAGAACCCTACACACTGGTGAACATTTCCAAAGTTTAGTGTTTACTCAACCTTGCCAATAGATTTAATGATCTGCACACACATACATAGGATGACTTTAGCATCATCAAATGCAACCTAGTATCTTGAAGTTAAGCATTAATTCTTAAATTGGGATTTGATTAGATCAAATTTTTTTACCAATAAAATATTCTTTAAAAAAATATATGTATGTTTTTATTCTTCCATAGCCTACATAAAAGAATATACATAGTTATCATTTCTGTTTTAATACTGGCTGCTAATTTTAGTCCTTTGAGTACACCAGAGAATAAGCACATAATTCTTGCTATTATATGAGTTAATAATACAACGATCTTATGTAAATCACTTGAATGAGATTTTTGTCTATGCTTGTACTGCTTTAGCTTGCTGTTTTTAAAAAGAATATTTTTATTGCTAGGAATTCTGAACTTCCATAAGGATATCTATAAAAAGGTATGTAAGTGAAATTATTGGCCCATACTTGATGGTAGGTAGTATGTTGGTCCAGATCCATTGCAATTATGCTGGTGTGCTTATGCTTTTAAGAAGTTAATTCAGGGAACTTGAGTTCTCCTTAACACAGTGAATGCAAGCCCTGTGTGGGAGCTGGGATGTGAAGGATTAACTTTCTACTAGAAAGATGTACCCTAGCCATAGGTCCCCAATGCTTGACTTGTGCTCAGAGAACACATTGTTCGTTTCTCTTTCTTTTTTCTTTTGGTGGAACCGGGGATTGAATTCAGATCCTTGCACTTGCCAGGGAAGCACTTATTCCACTGAGCCATCTTCCTGACCCATATGTGTGTGTATATATATGTATATACAGACACACATGGATTATAATCTATATAATCAGTGGTTTACTGTCATGTAAAGTCCTCCTGATCTGACTCCAGATGTTTTATATATTTTAAATATACTAATTCTAGTTAAATTTCTATATAATTTTAAAATATGTTTGTCTGGAATAAATGTCTTCAAATTGTGCTCCAGAAAAATCTAGAGGTACTTCTGACTTCTGTTTGTTTGAGACACGTTTTTGCTATGTAGCTCAGACCAGTTTGATTTCTCTATGGAACCCACGCTGGTCGCCAATTGGCAGAGAATTCTCCTTCCTCTTTCTCCTCAGTGCTGGAATTACAGGCATGTTCCTCTACTGTGACACCACTTTGATTTTTGAAAAGAGGTCTGTGATTTTAATGCCATCTTGTATTAGTACTGAGATGTTATTTGCCTCTCAGTCACCAAGGATTACTAAATTGAATTTTCTGGAGTCTAACTGCTTTAACAGTTATTAGAATGTGCACCCGAAATGTTTCTGTGAAACCTCTAAAGGTTTTAGTTTTACTTTTAATCAGTATATGACAGTTAGTATATCACACATGTGCACATGCGTGCGCACTCGCGTGCGTGTGCACACACACACACACACACACACAGAGCTTATAGAGCCTTTGATACATTTCAAGGTTGTGAAAGATGCTAAGACCAAAGACTCTGAAAACTATCTAACTCAAATTTTCTTAGTATTCCATAAAAAAAGAAAATCAACATCTATTATAACTATGCACTTCTAAACATCATCAGAACACAGGGTTTCTGCCAGAACATTTTTTAAGCATGACGGCTCACATCATCAAAGCAGGATATTTAATACTCAAACTTCATTCAAAAAATAAATCATCTTGCTTAAAAATATAGATGTTTTCTTGCCAGTCCATAATAAAAGTGTTTTCACGACTACTTCTGATCTTAGTGTTTTTTTTCATCCAAATGAAAATTTATTTGTTTATTTTTTTTTTGGTTTTTGTTTCTTTTTTGGTTTTTGGTTTTTGTTTTTGCATTTTAGGGAAGGTTCTACATGGTGTTCAGGGTCTCACTGCTGGATCGGACCTGTAGTGATCTGTCTGTCTATAGCATCTCAAGAGCTGGAATTACAGGCGCATGCCACCATGCCAAGTCTCAGTTGCCCTCTCAGCGCACCCCAGGGGTGGGGCCAGCACTGGAGTCCCAGGGATGGAACGCCCGGCCCCTGCACCTGCTTGCAGGTGCATCAATCCCCTGAACTATGTGGCCGACAAATTTTTATTTGTCTTAAAAATTGTATTTGGCCTTTTGACTAAGATCAAGTCTAGTAAAGTTCTGCTTCCATTTTTTGAGGAGCTTTTCTCTGTATTCTTCTGTAGGTGCCTTTTTGCTATCAGTATATTCAGAGATAAAAGTTCCTAGTAAAGGGGCTAGTGAAGGATTAGAAACAATTGCAGCTTAATTCAAGAAACATAGAAGACTACTGTTATTGGTGTTGTCTAGTTGTTCCCACAATGACTGATGTCATCATTGGGGCGGGCTTCTAGAATTTGTGATTAATTCATGATCTAGTGCTGGGTTTATGGGTGCAGATGGTACATCTGCCCTGGAGAGATGGCCTGAATACAATATAAGGGGGGAGAAGAGGCCCCTAGCAGCTGCAGCTGCTGCCCCTCCTTGGGCTCTTTGCTGCCTGCTGCCACTGTGAGCTGCTGCCCTCTGCCATGTGCCCCTCTGCCTTGAAGCCAGCTGAGTATGGACTGAAATTTCCACAAACTGTGAGCTAAATAAGCCTTTCCTTCCTTAATTTTGTGTGTGGTACATTTTTCCCAGCAAGGAGAGAAAAGTAATAGACAACTACAAATAAAACTACTTTTCAGTTGAATATGGAAAGAAGAATTAAGACTAAAATGTCTTAAAATATTAATAGATACCTATAAATATTAACTTCTGGTCCTTTAAGCAAGACAATGAATGCCTAAGAGGACCTGCTTGAGAGCCCTTAGCATTTTAGATGTTATCTCACTGCAACCAAATTTATTTTAGACTAATTTATTTACTAGTGCAAGTTTACTTTAAATGACATTCTATGCACTTTTTGTTAGCTAAAATAGTTCTAAATTATGTCAAATCAATGTTCCTATATTCTCTCTATGTGGGATGAAGTAACATGAAAATTATTTATTGATTAAACAATTAGATGAGATTCATTTTGGTTGAGACTCCTGAAAGATAGTGCCTGAAATTGTTTTCAATCATACTTAGGCATCTACTGAGCACCAGCAATCACAGAAATCAAATCATTTAAAGGATAGCACAAGCACCAGCCTTCTGTTATAACTGCTTCAAATTTCATCCAAAATAATATATTTTTCAAGAAAATTAAATAGCAGTCATACAATTATGAAGATCAGGAAGACCAAGATAAAGCCAAGAAGAGCAAGAGTAAGAAGAAAGAGAATGAGGAGAGCTAGGATAAAAAAAGAAGGCATTGTGATTACTTGCCTGTACCACCAAAAGCCAGTAGGTTGCTGCAATTTAGTCCTAAAGACCTAACAAGCACACAGTGATCTCAAAATCAGTGATGTTAAATGCACGCATAGTGCAGGCTGGCAAAGCAAAACATTTGCAGAGATTCATGGAGCAAGGAAGAACTTCCCCTTCAATTTCATATGGATGTGTTTTTCCCTCACTGTGTAAGAGAACAAATGTACTGAGATGTACAATGGCTGACATTTCATGGTATCTATTCTCTACTCTCTTCCTTCTAGAAACTCTTCTTGCTACATTTTCAATGTCATAAAAGTTAATTCTGAGAACTAATTTTCTTTCTAGGCCTCTTTTGGATTATGAAGAAAATGGGCTCTGCAGTAGCATGTCACCACATACCTAACAAATTCTCTCATGGACACATGTCTTGAAGGTTGACATGGGCATGCCTTTTGTCCCAGTTACATTTTTCCCTTTGCTGAGACAATATACTCAAGGTCCAAAATGAAGGAAGGAAAGATATATTTAGATAACAGTTGTAGAAGTTTCAGTCTATACTTGGTTGGTGTCAAGGCAGAGTGGCACCTGGCAAAGGTTAGCACTTCATGATGGAAAACAGCAAGATCAGCAAGCACCAAGGAGAGGAAGAGCAGAAAAGAGAAAGCCTGTTTCTTTGCCTTCCATTGGGCAGGATACTATCCCAGGATGGGTGGAGCACTCACAACATACTTCCAGCTTTGGACCATGACTCAGCCACAATCTTTAGAACATAGCCCTTGACTGCATGAAGCATTGGGGAAAGCATCTGGTCACAAACCATCAATGATTGAGTTGAGAGAAATTCATTGGTACAATGTGAATGGAGGAGAGTTTATCCTTGGCAAAATATCATGATTATCTAGCAGAAGTTAAGTGGATCCAAAATATGAATAACCATGAAGAATAACCAAGAGCCTTAGGCCCAGCCAAATAGTTCATCGGATTAAAGCTCCTGCAAGCAAGAACAGGGACTTGAAGTTCGATCTCTGAGCCTGCTGTGCTGGCCTCATCCACAGGGCATGCTGAGATGGCAATTGAGACTGACCATGGTGACATGTGCCTGTGATCCCAGATCTTGGGAGGCTGTCAACAGGTAGATCACTATGAGTCTGATCTAGTAGTGAGACCCTGAGCACTCTGTAGACCCTTCCCTAGAATACAGAAAAAAAAAAAGCCAAGAGACTCAAGAATTTATTGTCAATTGGACAAACCCTAGAAAATAATCCCTGTTTCACAAGGAAAATACTATTTTAGACAGCCTCTTAGTGACATTCAACTTGTCACCCTCCAAAAATTTGAACAAATATCAATGAGTCCATTATATACTGTGCCTTTTACAATCATATCTGCCATTTTTATTCATTTAAATATTTGTTTCATGTATTTTTAATTTCTTTATTTCACTAGTGAATGTTTACAGTATATGCAATGCCATCTTCAAGAATACTTACATGTACACACAACAGCTTGTTTCTTCTTAAAAATTATCATCTTTTTTGATACTGCCTCCCTCCCTCCCTCTCCCCCCTCCCTCCCTGTCTAGTTGCTTTATTATAAATTTCATTGTTATTTATATGTTAATCTTAAGTCATCCCATAGCACATAATGCTCATACTAACAGGAACAGTCAGGCTCCTGTAGGTAGTGTGTCTCCTTTCTCCTAATTGCTCCTTCCCTGCTTTCCAGCCCCTAGTTTGGGTGACTTGACCCACTTACCTACTGCAAGCGATCTGTCCACTTGCCCCCCCTGTATCTGTCCATTGTCACAGTCCTTGTTTGGAGTTTACTTCACTCAGATGAGAGCTATCATGCAATAGTTAGGCCTACATGTCTACTTTTCTTCACTCAATATTATACTGTCCATTTGCCTAAAAAAGGTCTGCCATTCTTCATAGAATTTAGAGTGCTGAAGATTGTGTTTTGACATCCCCCACACCATCATGCAGCCATGGTGGGCTTTTTCACAGGTAGCTGGATCTAGCGTGTATAAACAATTTGTGGTGCAGGGCTGGGTTTGGTGGGGGGGGTGGTCACAAGAGTAGTCTGCTGATGGGTTTATTATCACCCTTATGCCAGAAGCCTAGATACAACAAAAGGGACAGGAATAATCGTGGTTTCTCCCTCTCTTGTTTGGGCTACTCTCTGCTCCCTGTGAACTGTTTGCCCTGTGAAGCTGCTCTACCTTGGAATCAGCTCCTCACGGAACTGAAACTTCTACAAACTGTGTTCTAAATAAGCATTTTTCTACCTTAACTTACAGGTGTTGGATATTTTGTCTCAACAATGAGAAAGGTAAGTAACCCATATAGACAGCACATTTTCTTAACACAGTCATTTGTTGATGACTACACTGGCTGCTTTCAGAATTTAGCTATTATAAGTTGTGCCCCTATAAATACTGCTATGCATGAATTGCTGTAATACACCTTAAACACTTTGCAGAAGATACCTGGAAGGATAGCTGGGTCATATGAACTTTTTAATTTCAGTTCTCTGAGAAATTTCCATACTGATTTCTTCAATGGTTGCATGAGTTAGCATTCCCACAAGCAATGAGAGTTCCTTTTCTGTCACAGTCATGCCAATATTTTTTATTTTTTGATTGATTTAAAAAAATATTTTTAATGGTATTTAGTACAGGGCCTAAAGGGTCTCACCACACAGACTGGACTCATAAAGATCCTCCTGTTTTCAGCCGCCCAAGCACTGAGATTACAGACATGTGCCACCATGCCCATTCTCAGTCCCCTTCCCAATGCACCCCTGGGAGAGGGGCCAGCACAGCGTGCCAAGGATCAAACCCCAGTCCCAACAACTCGCTAAGCAGGCACTTTAGTGTGCTGAACTATTTGGCTGGCGCTCTTGATTTCTTAATGGTTGCCATTCTAGGCAAAGTAAGCTGGAATCTCTGGGTTGTTCTAATTTGCACTCATGTATTTGCCACAGTGCTGGCCATTTTCTCATCTATTTGCTGACCACTTGTATTTCTTTCTCTGTGGCTTGTCCATTTATTTCTCCTGCAATTTCTTTATTTGGTCTTCAATTTTAGATGCTTTAATTTTTCAATTTCTTTATATATTCTAGATATTAGATCTCTGTCTGAGGAGTAACCAGAAAAATTTTCCCCATTCTCTGTTGTTTCTTCATTTTATTAATTCTTTATGGTACAGAAGAAGTTCAGAAGCTTTTCAGGCTTATATAATTTCATTAGATGATTCTTGCTCTTATTTCTTATGCAGCTGAAGTTCTGTTCTATGTCTTGTAGTGTTCTACCTATTCTGTGTCCCAGCAGGGTTAATGTTTCTATTTTATTGTTTAGATCTTTGATTTATTTTGATCTTAATGCACTGTATGGTGAGACATGAAAGTCTAGTTTAAATCCTCTGCAAACAGATTTCATTTCATTTTATTTACTCATTTATTTATTTGTATTTTTTTAATAAAGGGCCTACAGGGTGTGTTCAGGGTCTTACTACTTGATCAGACTCATAGTGATCCACGTGTTTACTCATAGTAATCCACCAAGAACTGGAATTACCAAGAACCCACCACCACGCTCAGTCTCAATTGTCATCTCAGCGTGCCTGGGTGTGGGGAGGGCACGACAGGCTCGGAATTGAACACAGGACCCCTGCACCTGCTTGCAGGCTCTTGAGCTATTTTGTTTTTTATAAAAGAAACACTATTTATTCATTTATTTATTTATTTATTTTGCAGAACTGAGGATTGAACTCAGGCTCTTGCACTTGTCAGGGCAGTGCTTATTCCACTGAAGACCTCCCCGGCCCCCTGATGAGCTATTTGGCTGGCCTTCTCTGCAAACAGATAACCAGGTTTCCCAGCATCATTTTTCGAATAGACTCCTCTTGCTCAAGCATATGCTCTTGGGCCTTTTGTTAAAGATCAAATAGCATAACATGCTGCAGTGATTCATGTCCTCTAGCTTGGAGCAGCGATCTGTGATCTGTTCCTGTTGCAGCACTGTACCACTTTTGTCACTGCTGCCTTGTGCTGTAGTTTGAACTCAGGCACTACCACCCTTCTGCTTTGCTATTGTTGCCCAAATTTGCTTTTGCTTTGCTCATTCTCTTCTGGCTCTATATGATTTCACGACTTCTTTCTCTAATTCTTTAAAGTATACTGTTGGTTTTGGTTAGGACTGCATGGAACGAATCTCCAGTTTGAGATGTATGGCCATTTTGACAATGTTAGTTCTGCCTGTTCAAGAAGAGGGAACAACTTTTAATTTTCAGATGTCCTTTCTAGTCTAACTTTTCAGAGTTTTACCTCTTCAATTTCTTTTTTCAGAGTTTTCCTTGTAGAAATCTTTCACTTCCCTGGTTAGAATAATTTCTAGAGATTGATTTTTTCTTTAAACTGTCATGAATGGTATTGTTTTCTAATTCTTTCTCATTGAGTTCATTATTAGTGAACACAAATACTAATTATTTGTGTGTTTTTATCTTATACTAGCTACATAGCTGAAGTTGATTATTAATTACGACAGTTTTTTGATGGCATTCTCTGGCGATTCTATATAGGACATCAGGTTATCTGCAATAGATAGATAGATAGATAGATAGATAGATAGATAGATAGATAGATAGATAGATATCTTCCTTTTATCTCTTTATCTTGCCTAATTTCTCTGGTTAATATTTTAAGTACCATATTGAATAGAAGAGGTGATAGTTGATATGCTTATCTTGTTCCTGATTTCAAGAGGGATGCTTTTAATTTTTCTCCATATAGAATAATACTGGCTATTGTTTCTCTATATGAAGCTTTTATCATATTCAGGTATGCTTCTTCTTTACATGTCTTCTGAGTTTTTATCATGAGGTAATGTTGGATTTTGTCAAAAGTCCTTTCTGTGTCTACAGATATGATCAAGCAATTTTGGCACTGCTTCTCTATTATTAACTTACATATCTTGAACCATCCTTGAAACTCTTCGATGAAACCTCCTTGACTGTGATATCTATTTTGTATAATATTCTACATTCAATTTGCTAATACCTTATTGAGGACTTTTGCGTCTATGCTCTTTAAGGATATTGGCCTATAGCTTTCTTTTTTACTTGGGCCTTTAATCCAGTTTGAGGGTCAGGGTGATGCTGGCTTCCATAAGTGAATCTGGGAGCACTCCACCTTTTTCAATGTCTATGAAGACCTTGTGGGCTATTGGTCATGTAAGGTCCTTCAAGTTTTGGACAATGGAGCTGTCAATCCCTCAGATCTACATCATCATTATTTGGTAGATTCTTTGACAATGTGTCAGTTTCATTGCTTTGTAATTGGGTTTTAAAGCACACTTAGGTGTTCTTGAGTTAATTTTGGCAATTTATATATGTCCAGGAATCTGTTCATTTCTTCAAAATTTGATAATTTATTTGAATATAATTTTTGAAGTAGTTACTATTATGTGGAATCTGACAGTATGTGCCAGGAATTCAACAATTTCAGGCCTAATTGCATTGCCATTGGTTTTTTTCTCTTTCTCTTGGTATATCTGGCTAAGTAGATACCTATTTTATTTATATTTTTAAAGAACCACCTCTTATGGCTGACCAATAGCTCAGTGGATTAAAGCACCTGCAAGCAGGCTCAGGGGCCAGGGGTTTGATCTCTGGGCCTGCTGTGCCAGCCCTAGCCCTGGCCCTGGGGCACACTGAGATGGCAATTGAGAATGGGCGTGGTGGTACATGCCTGTAATCCCAGATCTTGGGAGGCAGTAAACAGGTGGATAACTATGAGTCTGGTCCAGTAGTGAGACCTTGAACACCCTGTAGACCCTTCCCTAAAATACAAAAAAAAAAAAAAAAAAATCACCTCTGATTCATTGAGGTCTAAAATTTTTTAAGCTCAATTTTAGTGATTTTTTTTTTCCCTCTCATCTTTATAATTTTCTTCATTAATTTTGGTTTGGGACTGATTTGTCGTTGCTTCTCAAATGTCTCAGATTTCTTAAAGTAATTTATTTAGGCCTTCTCTCTTCACATTTTCTTAATATGAACATTGATCATGACAAATTTTCTCTTAGAAGTGCTTTCATAGTGTCTCAGAGGTGTTGGTGAGTAATACAGTCATACTCAGTAACTGACAGATATTTTATAGTTTTTTCTTTGATATTTTTCTGTGACCTGTTAGTATTTTAGGAGTATGCCATTAATTTTCCATGCATTTTTTTGCTTTTCCAAAATTCCTTTTGTCATTTATTTCTATACTCATTACACTATGGTCTGATAGTGTTCATGGGGTAATTTCAATCCTTTTATATTGATTTGAACAGGCTTTGGGGCTTACTATGAGATATATTTTTGAAAAAGCACTCTACAACACTGAAAAGATTATATTTATTTCCTTTGAGATGAGTGGAATACCTTGTAAATATCTATTAAGTCCTCTGTTCAAGGATGTGATTTACCTTTGATATTTCCATTTGATTTTTCTTTAGTTGATCTGTCTCTTTGAAAAAAAAAAATGTGATATAAGGTTAGCCAAATAGCTCAGCAGATTAAAGCACCTGCAATCAGTCCCAGAAGCTGGGCGTTCGATCCTCAGGCCTGCAGGGCTGTCCTGCCTCTGGGCATTCTGAGGTGCCAACTGAGACTGGCCATCGTCGCCTACACCTGTAAGCCCAGCACTTAGAAGGCTAAAATCAGGCAGATCAATATGAGACTGATCTAACAGTGAGACCCTGAATACCCTGTAGACCCTCCCCCGCAAAGAAAAAGTGGTGTTAAAATTCCCTACTAGGGGCTGGGGATATAGCTCAGTGGAATAAGCACTTCCCTGGCAAGCACAACAGCCTAAGTTCAGTCCCCAGTTCCAACAAAAACAAACAAACAAAATAAAATCCCCTACTAATTACAATTAATGTTCAGTGGATCTTTTAATTTTGCCAGCTTTTGTTATAGGATAACCGGTGCTTCCATGTTTATTGTATATATGGTCATCAGTGAGATGTACTCTTGGAGTTGGGGAGATAGCTTAGTAGAATAAGCACTTGCCTGGGAATTGCAAGGTCCTGTGTTGAACAGCTAGAACTGCAAAAAATAAAAAAATAAAAAAATAAAAGAGATCTCCTCTTGTAGGATTTTTCTATCTTGGAAACAACCAAGATGTCCATCACATGAAGAATGGTTGAAAAAGATGTGGTATATTCTATATAATGGAGTATTACTCAGCTATTAAGAATGATAAGTTTGAAGCATTTATACTGAAGTGGATGCCACTTGAACATATACTCATAAGTGAAATAAACCAGACACACATGTGTAAATATCGTATAGTCTCCCTAGTATAACAAGCGAAAAGCAGAAATACAAAAGGAAATGTATAACAAGTAAAATCAATT
>PVKA01021455.1:14452-30378 GCA_004027165.1 Ctenomys sociabilis | reverse complement strand
TACACTCACTGATTTTATTTTTTTTTAAACTAAGGATTGAACTCAGGCCCTTGTGCTTGCCAGGGAAGCACTTATTCCACTGAGCCATCTCCCCAGCCCCTACACTCACTGATTTTATTTCCCATGTAAAACTCACCTCATGTAAGAACTGTTTACTTGAGTACCATTCTGAAATTCATAATGTTTACCAGATTCTATAATACGTATCCTCATTTATGTGTTTTTACTTTGCTTTTTTACACATAAATTGGAAGTTGATTAAAAACTAGAAAATGCACTTGATATATGGCTATGCCCATAAGCAGAATAATGCATAGAAGACTGCAAAATCATGTTAGCTTTGCCATGAAAGGCATCACAGTGCTAAGAAAACTCAGATATGTCTGGGTTTTGATGGATATATATATAGCTGTCTCTCATACAGATAAAAGGTAAGCTAAACTAATTAATGTTCCAGAGTCAGTTCAATGTTGGTTTGCAGTGTGTCTTATTAATAAAAATACCTTTAAGAAAAAATATCTTAGGATCCTACTTTAATGTATAAATGAGCATTGTGGTAGTGTTCTTAGGGAGGTTTCAAAATCTAACTATACGCATATAAGAATAATATGTATGGGCCAGTGAGATAGCTCAGTGTTCTAAAGCACCTGCTTAGGCAAGTACAGAGACCACAATTCAATTCTCGGTACTATATGCTACACCAGTCCCTCACCTAGGGTGGGCTGAACCAGCTACAAAAAAAAAAAAAAAAAAGGAGAATGTGTGGAACTAGAAAGTTCTCTTGAAAAGGAATTTAAGGTCTATGACCTTGAACACATGAAGAGTAAGTAAACATAATCAAGTGTAAACAATTACACACAAAAATGCGGTATAGCTCAGCGGACTAAGCGCTTGCTTAGATAAGCATAGGGACCAGGATTCGATCCCTGGTTCCCCATGCCGTGCCAGCCCTGCCTTCGGGTGCGCTGAGCCAGCAATGCAATCTGGGCATGGTGGCCCACGCCTGTAATCCCAACACATGGGAGACAAAAAAGCAGGAAGATCATTATGAATGTGGGCTGCTTAGTGAGACCCTGCACCAAAAAAAAAAAAAAAAAAAAAAAAAAAAAAAAAAAAAATGAATGAGATAAAGATTAGGGGATTTTGTAACAATAATAGTTTTGGAAATAAAGGCCTTCTTCATATGTTTCATTAAAAATTCATGTGAAATGCTTTATTTTTAAAGACAAACAAAATCTAAAGAAGACCTATTGTAGCTTTCAGGAGAAATCACAAAAAGTATTGAGACATAATTATTTATAACAACGTGAGAAACACTTTCTGAAAAAGGAAGCAAAAAGTGGAATTTTCAGCAGCAGACAGAGAAGTGACACTACAGTATGCGTGGTGGAGCTGTAATTCACAGAAATAATCTTTCAGTGTTTTCAAAAGTTGTCCTAAAACTTTGGTACACTGTAATGGCAGACAAGGGGAGAAAAGAGAGAGATTTATGCACTTCTTACTGAGCCACTTTTACTCAGGCTCAACACCAACATTATTCTCCCCTTTCAGCTGCATGGATACATTTTGGGATGAATAAATAAATTGCAAATATATGAGTCAACAAAGAAAGAAATGCAGAGTTGCAAACTGATAATGGAAATCACAGCGTTATAAAATATCATACATTGTGTTGCCATTAAGACAAAAGGCATACAGGAAGGAATAAATAACCCACATCATTCTGTAAAGGACTACTTTTTAAATATTCTTTGTGGAAGCATAGCGGATAAAAGTCCAGTCATTTTTTATGTGACATCATTCTTCTCAATAAGCAACTTGTTAAAATGAAAGAGTAGGAATAGACCACAGTCACATCAGTTCATCAGTGCTTCTGAATGAAATGCTACATCTGCCTGCTTGCTCACGCATGAGCCAAATGTTGAATAGCTTTGTAAAATGCAGGTGTTACTCAACAAAAGTGCAGGAGAGTCTATAAAAGTAATAAACAAACCACAAAGGAAGGAACCACTTGAGGTATCACCAACTTATTGTGATTCTTAGAATTTACGAAGTATTTTCCATTTCCTTATCCGATATAATTCTGCCAAGTACTCTAAATCTAGCCACGTTTAATTCTAATTTACCATTCGAGATCCTTCCATCATTACATGATTCCACTGAAGTCTCAAAGCTAGCTAAAGCTTTTCATTTTTTAGTTAAAAGTGGTACAGAATTGATAAGAAAAAGAAGAGGATTAAAAAAAATTTGAACGAGAGAATAGCTACCTGCTATTTGTAAGCAAAGTTTTGACCTTTCACTTAACTGACTGCTTGCTGTGTTTGTTGTGAATTACAAAAGGATAAAATGTCCAGAAAAAACAACAGAAGAACTGTACTGAAAGAACCTCAAATTAATCATCAGGTTTACAGCAATTAGTTAACCATTTCTGATTATAAATTAATCCTACGACATTCAGCCAAGGGAAGGGATCTAATCAGTTTTCATATTGAGCCAATAAGAAAGCTGGTGCAAATTAGTTGTCCACTAAAATCTAGGGGAGACATAGAATAATGTTAGATGATTTGGAGAAGACAGGGATTGGTAAGAACAATATACTTTTTAATCCGTACTGACTAAGTGATCCAACAAATATCTCATGGCTGTCATGTCCATAGAAGACCATTACAAGAATCATATGTGTTCTGCTTTAATGAAGGAAGAGTGATTTTGGAAAGATCTCAAAATGTTTGGTCTTTTTCCACAAAAATCTGAGTCAAATAAGAGGCTAGATAATGAATCATTTCATTCTGTGTATTAATAGATCACAGCCACATGGCTAAATACAGCAAAAAAGGGTTTTCATTTCTAACCTACTGCTTTAAGCTTTTTGTGGTCTCCAGTGAAATCATTCTGTTCTAATCCACCAACGGCAGTGCATTGCTTTTATACTTACATGATGACAGTTGCTTTCAGAGAATCTAAAAGTTACTCAAATTAGTCTTAAACTGAGAGAATTTTACAGAGGAGCTAGTATTCTATGGTGTGTATTTGGCTGTACACCGTACACAACTGTTCTGATTCCCCATACACCCAATTGCTTACTTATTTCTGGGAAATCCCTATCAAAAATGCTTCCTCTTTGTGTAAAGATGAATAACAATTGCATGTATTCTAAATATATAAATTAATGAAGTATATTAAATAATTCATATGTTCCAGAACCAAAGTTATTTATTTCTCAAACTTTATATATATATATATATATATATATATATATATTTTTTTTTTTTTTTTTTTTTTTTTTTTTTTTGGCAGAACCAGGGATTGAACTCAGGCCCTTGTGCTTGCCAGGGAAGCACTTATTCCACTGAGCCATCTCCCTGGTCCCTTGATATTCTCTGGCTAGCTGCTACTTATAGTGATAGTTCAGAATCAGCTCTGTGAGACCCACAGGTAGGGTCCTGACTATTTGTAGAGCTAAGAGAGGACCTTTCAGTCAAGCTCACATTGGACACCATGGTGAGACTGTCTGAAAAAGACTAAACAAGAATAAAGAACAACAATAAAACCTGTATATAATACACTAGCCATAATATTTCAAAGCTTTATTTTCCACTAAAGTCATTTAATTTACATTAAGTTTGCTTTTAAAAGCATTTATGTTACTTTGTTGCTACTTGCATTTTTATGAGAAAAATTGATTAGTGAAACCCATTTGAAAACTTGGCTTTGCACTGTAGTCACCTAAGGAATCTTGTGTTTGGTTGGGAAAGCAGACCTTCAAAATTATTGCAAAGGACCAGCCAAATAGCTCAGCAGATTAAAGTGCCTGCAAGCAGGCACAGGGGCTGGGGATTCAATCTTCTGGCTTACCATGCTGGCACTGCCCCCAGGGCATCCTGAAAGGGCAATTTAGACTGGGCTTGGTGGCCACACCTGTAATCAAAGCTCTTAGGAGGCTATAAGCAGGCAAATCACTGAGTCCAATCTAGTAGTGAGACCTTGAACACCCTGTAGATCCTTTCTTAAAATTCAGGGGAAAAAATAATAATAAATAAATAAATTAATTAATTAACTTCTAATTTCATCACCAATATGCCATATAAAATATGAATAGTTTTTTTTTAATGTTGACACATGCATAATAATATATCTTGGAGATAGGACCTTAGTCTAAATGTGAAACTCATTCATGTTTTTTATATGTCTTTTATACATACCCTAAAGATAATTGCATGCAGTACAAGCTTTAGTAAACCTGTTACCCTTCACATGAGATCAAATTTGAAATTTGATTTGTGGTATCAAAACGTGCATTATGTGGAACATTTCAAAATTCTTATTTTCAAGTTAGAATTGACTGAAATTATAATAAATTATTTCTGTTGAAATATAAAAATAATACTTATTCAATATTATATTCCCTTTTTACATTTTGAAATTAATCCACCCACACAATGTGCACTACAAATGCTTACTGAAACTCTGCTCCTTAATTTCCTAGTTCCCCCTAAAACTTCATTTCATTTACTGATTTAATTCTTACTGGAGAAATATCAAGTGTTTTTGTTCGATTTTATTATAATTTCATACAGACATTCTTGGAATAGACTGCTAAAAGGGAATCAATCTCTGCTTGACAGGCAAATATTTGTCCTTATATAGCAAATCATTCTGACTTAAGTTTTTGTGTTACAAACCTTGTTAAATTAAGTAAGTTAGTATAGTGTCTGTACCTGTGTGTGTGTGTGTGTGTGTGTGTGCGTGCTTGTCTTATAAAATCACTTCATTGTTAATTTATGCTTGTTTTAAATAATCTGTCTATTTGTTTTTCTTACTTCATCTTTTCTGTGGATTTCATTAGTTTGGGGGGAAAAAGCATTCTAAATGAATTCGGTGATTTGGAATTAAGATTTATTTACAGAAATCATTGTGTTTCATAAGGCAGATTTCTAACAGTGATTGCTAATCACTCTCAAAGACAAAAAGACTTGTGTTTTTAACACCAGGGGAGGCTTGCTCTGAATGCAGCACCTGGGGAACATCTCCTGAGGGGGACTTTGGTTATGGCGCCTTTTCAGACTGCTTTTAATTGCTTTTGCACCGAGCTATATTCATGAACATGCATTCATCAAAGACAAGAGCAATGTGACATTTTCAAGTTTCACTAAGTCAACTAGCATCCGTTGCCATAGTACTCAGAAATCAGGAAACTAGGAAAATGCATGACTTTTTAATACTATGTTGAAAGATATCAGCAGGATTAAGGTGTCAGCGGGAAAGAAAGACAAAGGTGAGGAGAAAAGAAATTATTTATTCAGTGGTCTTTAATGAGTATAAAACCAGACCTAGTAGCTGACATTATTGGAGGGGAACAAAGTAAGGAATGAATATTTCTAAAAAGCACAATGCATATCTGATGCTGCCCTTTCCTTGGTAATAAAAAACTACCCATAGACCTAATAACTACTAATTTGGTAGCATTTTCCTCTAGTAAAGAAAGCCTTTGAGTGCTTTCATACCTTGGTTGAAAAAAAAAAAACCAAAAACAAAAAGGCAGGTGCCTGAGGATAATTTTTCACTCTTCAAATATTATTTGAATGAAATTAATATTCAATATGTACTTGATAATTACAGCTGGAACTTTGTAAATATGTATAACATTTAAAACTAAGGATCAAATCATTTAAATATGATCCTTTCATATTTAAATATGCTTTGATATTTTTGGCATCTATTGATTTTGGCGCTGATACAATATTTGTGGCATAAACAGGCTCCACATGTGTTGCCTTATTTTTCTAATTTCTCCATCTTTCAAGGTCACAATGTTTGAAGTTTGCCTCCATTCATTTTTCCTTATTTCCTGGGGTCTCTCATTTTCTCATAAGTTGAGTTTTGTCGTCCATTTTTCAGCATGCCAGGAGCTTGTCCCCCTACCATACTTGTACTTGCATCGAAGACCACCATGGTCTGGACTGTTTATCAGCTTCTCTGTAGATCCCCAAACCTGTATCTGAACTTCTGAGAATTGTACAGGAAAACTATTGAAAAAGAGACTAATTGGCCACTCTGCACACCCGAGCTCCTGGGTCCCATTAGGTCTGTGTCGCTGTGAGCTTAATCTCCGTTTCTTCCCTTGCTGAGCTACAGTGGTTGGTGGAATTTTTCAAGTTCAAACTGTTCTCATTCAGACTTCCTTCAAATCTCCTTAAATGTGACCTAAGCTCCTGTTTACATGGTGAAATTACTCCATCCACCTATACAATGTACTGTTACTGTCAAATGAATTGATGTCCTTCAACTTCCTTGTTTCACCTAAAATTTTATCTAGTTTTTTCATCTCATTGAAGAGACATCAAATACTTTATGTCAGGTCTTTTTTTTTTAATGTCAAGTCTTAATCTACTTTCCCCTTCGTACTGGGATCTGAAATTTTGAGAGGTTCAAAAGGACCCTTGCCTACCACTAATAGTGGTCCAAGGAAGTACCTGTGTAGTCCTACTCAGAAGAAAATTGACTGAAACTGAAAGATCTTTATTAGGTTCTTCGGAATTTAAAACTTTAGCTCTCTTTTTAAACATTAATTTTATTGAGAAAGAAATAGCAATGACAGTTTCAAAACAGGTTAATAGGACAGTTGCAATAATTAAAACATTGTATATTGTTCTCTTTGTAGTAGTTATTCATAGTACAAGATGCAGACATGATATCTTGTCTAAACACTATTAGTACAAATCTTTCCTCTCATTGAATTAAAAATAGCTATATATATATACATATATATATATCCTAACTAATATATATATATTATATTATATTAAATATATAATATATTTATATTAGTTACATATTTTTTTCACTACAAGTGGTTCTTCATTTGTATGCCCCTTTTTTGTTTAGTTTTCTCAGAGATGGGTTCCAGGGTAAATCCTGAAGGAATTTGACTCTGACTTTGTCAGATACAAAAGTTACATTTTTTCATTATATAGGTCTTGCTTTATCTTGGTCTTAACTATCCAGCAGAAAAGTATAAAAATGAGGTTTTAAAAATAAAGCCATATTAATAGACTGAGTTGTAAAAGGCTCAAGTCAACAACTTCTGACATTGCCATTTCTGTGGAGAACCCACTAACATCATGGACCATATTGGATTATTTTGCTGAATTCACACACCTACAATATTTGAATAGAAAACGTCAGTTCTAATACTATTTATATAAGAGATTAGGCCAGAACAAAGTCAGATGAGCTTTGTGGACATAACCTTGGCTCAAGAAGACCCGAACACATGCAACAGAACAATGTTTCCAAGCCCTGCACCTAAAATCAATCAGAAACTGTGACATGCAATTTTTATTTATTGTTGGCTGTGAAAGTAAGCAAGCTTCTGACAGAACAGCTTAAGTGGAGCTAAGGCCAGGTGAGTTTCTCATAGGACAACCTGCCTGCTTCTCAAGGAAGGAAAGTAAATGAGGAATGGGAAATACAAAAGACCCTCACCTAACCTGTGGCTTCTGGGGGTCTGCTAGTGGACCTATATCACTCTGCAGAGTGCATTTCTTTTCCATTCTTCATAAATGCAAATCCTAATGTATTTATGTATTTATTATGTGTGTAGTACTGGCTCTTACTACATAGTTCAAACTCACAGAGATACTCCTGTTTTCAGCTTCCCCAGTCTGAGATTATGGGTAAGTACCACCACACCTGGTCTAGGTGGCAGGTTCATTGTACCTGGGGGCAGGGCCTACATGGCATGTGGTGGGGGAGGTAAAACCCTGTTCCCTGGGCTTGCCTAAGCAGATGCTTAGTCCACTGAGTTATTTCACTGGCCATCAGTAGTGTTAACTTTATTTATTTATTATTATTATTACTATTTTTTTTTTTTTTGGGTGGAACTGGAGATTGAACTCAGGCCCTTGTGCTTGCCAGGGAAGCGCTTATTCTACTGAGACATCTCCCCGGCCCTTTTTTTTTTTTTGTTTTTGCAGTATGGAGGATTGAACTTGGGAACTCCCACTTACCAGGAAGGTGCTTATACTGCTGAACTTATCTTTCCAGCCCCTCCTAATGTCTTTAGTGTGTGTTTTATTTCATTTTCTGTTCAGAATTCAAAGGACTTAGACTTCTTTGGGAACCAAAATCCACTAATACTATGGCTGGGATTGGAGCTACAGAATAATTTCTACTGAAAGCGAAGAGGTTTTTAAGGAGAGACTGAGATAGATAGAAAAAGCAATACCGAATAGAAAGGAGATGAGACAAATCACAATGTTAAAATTATAGTTTTTGTTTTTGTTTTTTTTTAAAAAAAAAAAAAGACTTGCAGCTACAAGACACTTTCAAAGTTATTCAAGGTCACATTTTTTTCCCTTCCAGGTACTTCCTCCTAAATTCTTAAATCTCTCTCTCTCTCTCTCTCTCTCTCTCTCTCTCTCTTAAACACACACACACACACACACACACACACAAATAAAACAGTAGGTTCATTCCTTTTATCTAATGAAGTGCGCCCATAACTTGTCCATGAGCCATTAACTTCCTCCTGAAAATTACACCTTTGCTTTTCTGCTCCTACTGTAGACTGACTAATTCACAGAGCCCTGGCTCCAAGAATATATTAAATATTTCCTATCCAGACCATAAAATGCCTCACCCTTCGTAAGCTCATGTTAAGGGTACACAACTTTGGGTTTAATAAACCCACATACATCTGCCAGTGACACATACTGAACTGAATTTTTGTGACAGCTTAGGAACCTACACTGTGGATCTTAAGAGGAGGCCCCTGATTTTTCTTTGGATGACTGTGTTTTAAAAGAATAACAAATATGCAAACCACCATCTCTTCAATCTAAGAACTACTTTGAATTATGTCTTTGCATCCCATCATTTATGGTACATAATATTTTACAAATAGTAATTCACATAAGCTGTATTTTAGCTTTTTACTCAAGTAATGCATCAATTAGAACAAAAAAGTCTCAAGAAAGAAATATCCTTTTATTTCCTTTTATAGCTACAAACAATTAGAATTAGAAAAAGAATCTCTCTTAGCCTTGGGTATTAATGTGGCTCCAAAAGGATGGAATTAACTTTTTATCTTTTAATTTCATGTTAATTTCTATGAAAGATACTGTCTGATAAAACTTTCAATGCAGTATAGATGGCTACAGAATGATGGCCCAATTTATTCACCATGTCAAGATTACAGTAAGAGGTCTTGTGAAATGAAAATGTCAGAGTTGTAATAGTGACTCAGAAGCGAGAAATTCAAAAAATGGATGCCTAAGAAATTGTACTGAACTGCCCAGGGCACTTTTCCATCTGTATGTGAAATATGCATTCAGCCATAGTAAAGTCTCTCAAACAGTCCTGGGAAGTTGTAAGACAGTAACAAGGAAGATTGATAGCAGATCCCATGCCTCCTTGTTAATCACATTAAGAACTGTGCTTTGCACTCTCTCATGTTGTGTCTGAAAATATACATTTCCACCATGCCATATTGAAAACTTTCATCTTATTACCCATTGGATGCCAGCGAATGATCAGTTTAAATGGGGAAATGGGCCATGGAGGGGTGAAACTAAAAAGATTTGCTAAGCCTACCATTTTTCTATTCCTTATTCTTCTAAGCACCTCTTGGGAAATGAAGAACCAACCACATAGCCCATTTTCTGATATGTGCCCGGGGACTCTCAGTTGTATTTTGTGGAGCATGAGTTTTGTAATAATGGCAAGCATGCCTTCAAACACTGGAAATGATCGCTTTGAACACACAGACATGGCATAGTAACTCTTAGTTGCTTTTCATTATAAAAGCTAATGGTGAATCCTCAACTACAGCTCATGGGCCTGATGAAAAAAATGTTTCCTTCCATTTAACGGAATGTCTTCTCACACTGATTGCTCAGTTTCAACCCCTAGATTCAGAAAAATTAAAGTCCTTATGAGTGGGACAGGGAGGGGCTTGGTGTGGGAACAACTAGTGGTAAGTACATTTCATCAGTTGGGAAGATAAAAATTATTTCTTCAATTACTTCGTGAACATCTGCATGCTACCAAGAGAGCTGTACATTAACATAATTAACCATTTCTTTACTCTGTTAATTGGATTCATGCATTAATTTCTACAATTTCCAATCAGTTTTTCTCTGGTGCTGGAACTTAAGTAAGAATCAATACAGCACTTGGTTTCTGGCATTAAAAAAAAAAATGTTTGAACAACAGATGCTTTCTGGTGCTTTCGGGAAGTAGAGTCTAATAAAATAATTCTGTAACACAGATATAATCAGTTTAATGGGTAAATGGTTTATCAGTAACATTTCAAGAAGATTAGGTTTTAGTCTGAATGGAACCCAAAGGCGTTCAATTCAGTGCTGTAGCTGCACTATGCTTGTGGAGTGTGAGGAATAAGTGTGAATATGAAGCACAGAAATCAGTGGCCCAGTTCATGGAATCAGGAGGCCAAGTGTCTGGATCAGAGCTCTGTGTTATGAGGCGAGTGTCTTCATGCACAGGATGATGCTAATAAGCTGTGCCTGGCATTTGGAATTGTGAATGCTTTAGTTTTAATGTGTTTAGTACAGGGTCTCACTGCACAGGTTGGACTCATAGTGATCCTCATGCATTCAGCCTCCCAAGTGCTGGGATTACAGCTCATGCCACCACATCCAGTCTCAGTCAGTCTCAATAGGCCCCAGGGGTGGGGCCGGCATGGCAAGTCCAGGATCAAACCCCAGTCCCTGCATCTGCCTAAGCAAAGGATTTAATGCACTAAGCTATCTGCCGGGTCCTAATGAATCTTGAATTTGTAAGTCAGAAAAGTCTCATAATTACATATACTAGTCTCTAGTTTAAAAATTTTATGAATGAAATTGTAAAACCTTCCAGATGAAATGTAAGTGAGTCTTTAGAACATAAATTGTATTTAAAATGAAGGAAGATTTTTGGAAACTTTGGAAATCCACAATCTGGAGAAAAATATAGATGTCAGAGAATAATTCCAGACCCATTTTCACCTCAAAGGCATCTCGATGAGGATGTTACTATTGAGAAATTTTCCATACAGAGTTGCCCTTTCAGTGAATTCTACAACTAATTCTTTCTTTCAGAAATAGGCATGCATGAACTCTTAGGAAATGCAAACTTGTTTAAAATTGGGTGGGAGAAACACAAGTAAAACAGCATCAGAGTTGCACACCAAAATAGATCAATCACTCAATCTCCTAAGTGAGAAGCTACAATTATTTGGATTAGATAATTACCCTTTTGCTTCCTTTTCCAATAGATAAAAAATTAAGAGTACATCACTTTCTGAGGGTTTAGATCCCAGGCTTGTTGCATCACAAAATACATACAAAGAGTCTGCCTGACAGTCCACAAATTTAAATGCAGACTTTAAACAGGCAGCAATCACTAGTCCTTATTTTGATGAAGAATCTCAACTGTTAACAGCCATAAGTAATTGTCCAGTTAGACAGAGCATTACCTTCCTAATGTTCATTTCCACTGTTAGGTACTGCTGTATTCTGCTTGAAAATGGTTTTGTGAATGTAATGGATTGTCTCCCCATCATGTATTAGACTTGGCGTCAGGGCTTAGAAAGAACAAATGACAAAGGCAAACTTAAGGGTATGGCCGAGTAACTAGTTTCTCTACAAAGATGATCTTGAATCTGTTGTGTCCTAAATTGAAGAAGATAGAGGCTGGAGAAAGTAGTAAATGTGAGAACTATACTGAAGGAGACCAGATCCACCAAAGTCTAGGAGAGGGGAGGAGAAAGAAAAGGGAAGGAGGAGAAGGGGGGTGCCATCGAAGTCTGATCAAATTTGATAAGAACCCTATTCTCAGAGGCTACAGAGGAGTGATGTGCCTGGAACTGAAACTCATTCAAAATATGAGCACCTTAGAATGTAAATAGCTCCTGGAACACAGGACAAAAATTGCCCACTGACGCATAAAATGGCAGCCTCTTTACAGTTACTCACGGATCCATGTAGGAGGAATTAAAACTAGGTCTTTGTATGAGAGTAGGTCTAGAACTGTAGTGTCATGAAACCTGATGACTCAAATCAAGAAGAAACTCTATGAATTTGTCTAGGAGAAATTGTGCTAGGGTATTTAGTGAGGCAGAAAAGCCAAGTACAGAGGCACTCTCATTATGCACAGAAAAGAGGATTACCAGGAGGAAAGTGGGAGTCCCCAGAGGTTCTCTCTAGATACATCTTTGGAGCCTCAGGAGAAGCAGGGCGCCGTGGCATAGAGTCAGCAGGCACAAGAGAAAGGTGAGCCCTAGAAGGATGTGGGACGAAGAGCAGGACGAAGGCATCTTGAGAATTAACGATTGCAGTCTTTTAAAATGTCACAAAGAAGAGGATAAACAACACAAATGGGAAAAGGCTGATTTGAGGAGATAAAAGGGCCAAATTAATATTTTTGAAACATGGGGCTTATAAGATTGTAATTTTTTAAAAATTATTATGTGATGTTAGCAATATTTTTCTTGGTTCAGCAGTGTAGCACTGAAGCAAGAGCTACAGAGGCACCTGTGGAGGGATAGAGCATTGCAGTGCTAGCACTGGCCCTGACTGTTGTAGAGTATGGAGTCAGTTTAGGCCACCTCTTCTTTGTTATGTTTCACAGTGGTACGGCGGACTGAACCCAGGCCTCATGCATGGTACGCAACACTCTGCCACTGCACTGCATTCCCAGTCCTGTTGTCTCTTTTTAAATATAAATGTTATAATAAAAAATCTATAAAGACAACTTTGTTGCTTATATACATTAACATTATGGCAGGGGCCAGGGAGATGGCTTAGTGGAATAAGCGCTTCCCTGGCAAGCTCAAGGACCTGAGTTCAATTCCCAGTTCTGAGAAGAAAAAAAAATTATGGCATATTTCATACAGAGCCCACACTAAATCCCATTCACTTGCTAAGAAGAAAACAGAAGGTTTAAACATCCATGTAAAAGAATATATCCTGGGCTGGCCAAATAGCTCAGCAGATTAAACAGGCATATAGGCCAAGGGTTTGATCCCTGGGCCTGCTATGCCGGCGACCACCCCCCAGGGCATGCTGAAATGGCAATTGAGACTGGGCATGGTGGTGCGTGCCTGTAATCCCAGCTCTTGGGAGGCTGTAAACAGGAAGATCACTACGAGTCCAGTCTAGTAGTGAGACCCTGAATACCCTGTAGACCCTTCACTGAAGTATAGGGCAAAAAAACCTCAAAAGTTTCTGGGAACAACATGCTCGCCTCCCCCCCATCCCTCTCTTGGACAGGAGCTTTCTTTCCCTAAATAAATACATTCTGCTCATAACCTCAAAAAATAAAAATAGAAGACTGTTGTGTGTGTGGGTGTGTGTGTATACTTACCTGCAGAGAAATAGCCCCTGAGTTATGACATTTTAATCTAAGTGCTTTAAAGTTTCTCAATATTCCTAAAGCAACACTCATTTAGGAAATGCCAGTTTTGAAGATGACCCTTCCACTGGGCTGATGAGGTGCTGTGCAATCTTATCTCGTTTTGCTGGACAGCAACTGCACATTGCAGCTCCCATTCAGCCTCGTGAGCAAGGGGGAAGATTGGACACTCAGGAGTACATGTTAGAAAGCTCTATAGTGGTTCATAAGTTAAACGACTTAAGTGTCTAATTTACAGTATTTTCAATTCACCACAAGTGTCAGATCTAGCTCCATCCTGGGACCATCCGGGTGTACTTGCGGATGATGGTTTCTGACTTACAAGTTTTCATCTGTATAATGACAGAAAGCAATATACAGTCAGAAGAAATTATACTTCTAATTGCGAATTTCCATCTTGTCCTGGACGAGACATATGCTGCATGATAGTTTCATGGTGATGGCTGGGTAGGGATAGGAGTCCTACACCATAAGACGCAGCCACCAAGGCGAGCAGTGCTGCTCTGGGTGCTCTGCTATTACATTGCTAAGCTATGATGTGCGCTGGGTTAGGTATGTTAAATGCATGTTGACTGATGATATTTTCGATTTATTCTATTGTATGTTGAGGAAGACAGATAAATACATAAAACTAATATATAAAAATGTTATGTTATCAGGTATCAAAGAATCATTTTAGCATATGGCAAAAGCAAACATAAAGCAGATGAGCTAAAATAATTAGGTCACATTACTACTAATATATTATAGTGACCATATTAATATTAAAAGCTCACTTTAATACAATGTAATCTATAGCTGTCAATTAAATAATACATTACAGAACAAGATGTACTTCAATACCTAATGGCAGTAATCAAATATAGGTATTTGAAAATATATGACTGGATAGTTTGAAAGAGAAAAAATAAATGGTTGATCATCTAAAAAAAAAAAAAAGGTAGTGTCAGTCAGAGGGATGGGAATTAATTTTTAATGGGAGGTGTCTCAGTTACTCTTCTCTCATTGCTGGGACAAAATGCCCAACATCCAAAATGAAGGACAGAAAGGTTCACTTGGCACACAGGGAAGGTCTGGTCCATACCCAGCTGGTGCCAAGGCAGAGCAGCGCATGGCAGAGGGCAGCAGTTCAGGGCGGCATCAAAGAGCAAGAGCAGCAGCTGTGGCTGTTCACTAGCTTCCTCCTTCACATTTGTATGCAGATTATCTCACAGCCATAATCCCAGCAATGGATCATGAGTTCAGCACAAACTCTAGACGCCTCCCCTTGACTGTACGAGGCTTTGGGAGGAAAACTAGACACAAAACTTAACAGGAAGCAAGCATTTATGTGGAGGGAAGCTGGATTCCCAACCTGACAGGCTTGGGAGCTGCCAGCATACACAGCTCTGGCTGTGTCGGGAGGGAACATGGAGGTGTATCCTGGGCTTGTGTCAGGGACCTTGCTCTTTCTCTCCAGAGCTTTTCTCTGCTCTGCTCCCTAGCTCCAGGAAGTGATCATGCCTTTATGTCATGATGACCCTGCCTTGGAGTTGGCTAACCTTGGACTGAAACCTGAGCACAAATAAACACTTCTCCTTTTAAGTTAAGTATACTGAACATTTGCCCCAGTGATGAAAAGCTGACTACTACGTGAACCTGGTACTGGAGAAGTGATGTCCTCTTAACTAGACCTAACTATGTGGCTCAGAAACCATTGAGTTATGCAGTAGGAAGAGTCTGGAAACGTTTAGAAATGCAGGCCAGAGACCAGAGTGCTCATAGGAATGGCATGTGTAAAGGCAGGTTCAAGGCCATTTGGAAATGAGGACTCTATTGCAAAAAAAGACCTTAATTTTGCACATGTCCTAATCTTGGTCTAAATGACTGAAGTCAGCTGTCCTTTGAGTTTAAATGTAAAGGTCATACACTAATCAGGTGAAGGAAATTTTAAGTCAGTTCACTGACTTAAACAGTAGTTATTCAGATTGCATTGTGGCTGTTATTGACTGCTTTATAGTAGATTTAAAAGAACTGAGAACAGGAAAACGAACAGAAGTATTTCAAAGATCCAAATTTTATTATTATTTTATGGAAAATGATAAAACAAACTTTCATAAAAATAGGAGAATAACAATAGTTAATAAATTGCATATTGCTATTTTCAAAGTAGTTACTCAAAGTATAAGATATGGATACTAAAATTTGTCTAATAGATATTAGTACAAACCTTCCTTTGCAATGAACAAAGAGATATAGTATAATATGTCTAATATATTTAATAGTATAATTCACTTACAGTTCAAAATTTAAATTTTAGTCTGAAAGGAACACATAAGGTTTGACTCACAAATCATGTGATTACTCCAGAATTTAGTGCTATTAAAAAGAAATCAAAGGCTGGGGAGATGGCTCAGTGGAATAAGCACTTCCTTGGCAAGTGCAAGAGCCTGAGTTCAATCTCTGGTTCTGCAAAAAAAAAAAAAAAAAAAAAAAAAAAAAAAAAAAAAAAAAAAAAAAAAAAAAAAAAAAAA